>CANXYC011774378.1:0-37147 GCA_948193065.1 Aleurites moluccanus
CCCTACGAGCCATATATCTTTGTATCATATTTTTGTAACCAAATCCTTATTGGCTATATATATATGTTTGTATTCTTCATTATGATGGTTTTCATTTATGTTGAGAATACTATTCATAAGTATTTGTTAGATAAACGATCCTCAGATCAGGAGAATGAGGTGACTGTTCAATGTAGTATAAGTACTTTAAATTGTTCATAGCCGTTGGACTCTTATCTCGGGCTATATTAGATCTGGAAAGGCCATCACCTCTGTTTATCTTCCTAGTTAGTACTGGTTACTAATGGTATGAAAGCAGTGAGCCACAATCCGCTTGACATGATGTCAGGATAAATATGAGGATAATCATAGGATGAGTGATAGAACTGTGACACTAGATAATGATGACATGGAATTTTACTGTCAGTCAATCATCAGTCATCTAGATGATGACAGTGCATATAATCCTTCGACTTGAGGTGATATATGTTTCATATATGGGTGGTTAAGGTTTGTTGATGCTTATATGATGGGGCTAAACATGCACCGATATATGGCATGTGGTGGCCTTAGCTAGTTATATGATCGACCAAGAAAGGATTTGTTACTATGAGTAAACAAAGTCAAGATCCTATGCCATCACATTCTTCTTAATATGAAATTCTTGGCCAAGGAGTTGACATTAAGAATTGAATTGTGATGTGGTTATAGTTATCTCGGTATTAGGGTTTGACCAATCCATGACCCTAGCAAAGATCGGGATCTTAGAACGAAAGGAATGGAGTGCAAGATAATTATGATCAGTAGATTCATGGAATGTGGACCTATGTCTGAACATTCATATTTGGTTGGGTAGTCATGGCATCTATTGCCAGGGGTTAACCATGATTTATGGGAACCAATCAGGAAGAGAGATTTCTTAGATTGGACAAGAAAGCTTTTATGTGATATTAAAAGGTAATATCATTTCCCATTGCCAATCGAACATGAACCTAGAAAGTCACACAATATAAGTTCATTGCTTTTGATTTAATTATCTTGGTAATAGAGATAATTGGATAGAGCAGGTTATTAAGTTAACGCGGTTGCTAGCATAACTGTTTGCTCAGTTTTCGATAATTGAGATTTATTGATTTAACCTAGTTTGCACAGTTTGTAAATGGGAATGATTAAATTGATGACTAGTTATTTGATGCTTATGGGACGAATGGCTATTGAAGCCTTTTCATTTAATGTGGGCTCAACCGACATTGGATAAATAGAAGAAAAATGAGCTTTAGGATTTTTATGGTTAACGGACTTTCTCTTTGGTGGGCCAAAACTCTATAAAGGGTAAAAAAAGTCATTTTGTGGAGATGTAGAGATTCTCTACTAAATGAAAATTAATTAACCATAAGCTTTCTTATCTTTGACTAATTGAAATTTTATTGGCTTAATTAAGCTTTCAAGATAGGCTTCAAAAAGTCAAAGGGACAAAGACTTACAAGCTATTCAAAGCCATTTCTATCTCACCCACTATCTCCCAGTTTGTCTCCTCATTAAGGCACTTAATGAATGAGTTGAAAAATCAATAAAATAGGTGAATGAGAGGGGATGGACGTCCAAGACTTGATGGATAGACATTTGGAAGAGCAAAAATCAATTTTGTCTTTCTTTCTTATGAATTAAAAGTTTTACAAGACACTTTTTTTATTTCTTCTTGTGTTTCTATCCTTTGCAAACAAGGTAAGTGTTTGCTTCATAAGGATAGAGAAAAAATACCATTTGTATAACTAGGAAATATTTTCTTCTTCTTTCTTAAAGGTTTTCTTTGTTTGGTTTGGCTTTGCAAAGAGAACAACCATATATACAAACCTTTGGTTGAAGAAGGTGCCTAGTTGAAAGAATAGTACTTGTGGACTAACTAGAGGCACAACATTTAGTGTGCCTGAAATCCTTGGTTTCGGCCTTCAAGAGGTAATTCCTTAAGCTTTATGTTATTAAGTCTATTTATGATATATTTTGGCCATAAAATAGTAGATCCTTGTAGGGTGTTCTTAGTAGTTAAAATTTTAAATAGCTTCCGCTGTGATTTTTTACACTTTAAGCACACCCAGTATGAAAATACTTTGCCTACAAGTGGTATTAGATCCATCTATTTTTGGCCAAGGCTCATATTTTCGTTCTTAGAATATATATAAATATATTTGGGAAAAATCTCAAAAATTATAGCAATGATTATCAATTTTGCAAAAAATAGCAGCAAACAAAATTACTATTCATCTAGAATTTTGCTTCCAAGCAAGTTTATGAACATGTATGGAAAATAGGCTGTTTTGGGATTGCTGAATTTTTGGATTACAAAATTGCTTTTTGCACTTAATTTTTGGATCAAACATGTTTATATAAAGTGCACATAAGGCATATAAAATGACTAATGAACATAAAATTGGTTCATGCATTTTGGATGATGATTGTTTTATGTTACTTTAGTCATGGCATGAAAGTGATCATGGACTTAGGAAATTCTTGAATGGATGGGATGAATGTAATATTAATTTATTCTTTCATTAGGATTAAATGTAATAATTTAATGTTTAAGTATGTATTCATTCATTTGAGCTCTATTGAGCAAGTATTGTAATTTCACCTTGGTATGCCAATGGTTACCATTGTAATACAACGGAAGGCGTGGGAGATTCCAACACAAATGAGCTCAACCATGAAATGCTTAATGGAATAAGTTCTCAAAGGTAAATGATGAAGACTTATGAATGTATGGATCACTTGAACAACCCCTTAATTCCTTGTGGCCAGGAATTAGGCCTATTAGAATTAGTCCATGATCGATCTTGTGTATGTTGTTCAATTTTTGATATATGTACGAATGTTTGGTTAAATGCATTTAGAAATACATATGAAATTGAAAAATGGATAATGTGCAAAGTGAGAACTAATAAAATTAAAGCCATTAAATTTTCCACTAAAGGAATTAAGTCTAAGGCTCTCTAATGGAGCAACATAATCCATAGACATTAAAATTGACACCAGATATATGGAAACATATGGTGACATATTTAATTGGGAAAGTATGTTGTTGATAAGACATGGTTTGCTTATGAGTCCATGGAAATAGTTTTTGGAAATATTGACAATGAGTATTTGAGCCTTGAAATATTAAATTCCATGGATTTGCGGATTCATTAGGTTGGACTTATCTAATGTGAAAGGCCAATATCGACAATATGTATCTGAGGCCCGTAATATTAGGAGCTGGATTTGATTAGACCTCACATGAGTTATGAAAAGCTAGTTATGCTCACTTATGGAATATCAAAGTAAACAATACTGGTAATGTGTACCTGAGCGAAGCTTTGAAATATTCATAAGAACTCAATCACTCACTAGAAATCCACCCAATAGGATTTATGTTTCCCATTTGGAAGTATGGAATTCTCCAAATTAGTGGAAAGACCATAAATTGATTAAAGACCAAATCTTTATGGTGGCTATTAATATGCTAATAAGATAAATAATGAACTTAATTAATTTTCTATAGTTACTCACCTAATTTAATTATGAGAAATACCTCCATGAACCTAATTGCATCTATATTGGACTGTCATAGGCTCACTGGGCAAAATTTTACTGACTAGTTTAGGAATCTCAAGATTGTTCTATTAAAGGATAGAATCAAATATGTATTTGATTCTCCTATCTTGGTGCCCTTGCTAAAAGAAGCATCCCCAGAGGAATATGAGACTTTTAAAAAGTGGGATGATGATGATCTGTTTGCTCGGTGCTATATATTGTCATCCATGAAGGATGAGGTACAGAAATCACATGAGAATATGAACTCTACTTATGAGATTATGCTCCATCTAAAGGAGATGTATGGAGAGTGTAGTCGACCTACTAAATATGACCTAACAAAGCAGTTGTTTAGGTATAGAATGACAAAAGGATCATCAGTAGGTGAACATGTCGAGCGTATGATTTAGTATATTGTGGCACTCAAGTACCTGGATTTTACCATAGACTTTCACCTATAGACTGACTTGATTCTTCAGTCATTACCGGATTCTTACTTTAGGTTCATTATGAACTATCATATGAATAATATTGAATCCACATTGGCAGATTTCTTAACTTACTTGTTATGGCAGAAAATCCATGAAAGGGGAGGGAAAGGGAAAAGAGACGACTCTTATTGTTGGATCCTTTGGCAAGTCCAGAAAAAGGAAAAGTAAGAAGAAAGTCCACCCACTTAAGCCTAAGTCCTTCATTAAGAAGAACTAAGCAGTGAATAGGCCAGCTGGTGTAACTAAAGGCAAGTGTTTCCACTACCAAAAGGTAGGACATTGAAAGAATGATTGCCCTAAGAGAAAGGGTAAAGGCAAGGAGAAAGAAGAAGGTAGCATATCTCTTTCTTGCCATTCTGATTTGTCTTCTTATTCATTTATTACATGGATTCTTGATTCAGGTGCTAGTTCATATATGTGTGCATCTTTGCAGGATCTAGCAAGCCGTGAGAACTTGGAAAAGGATGAAGTGACTCTAAAAATTGGCAATGAAGCTAGTATTACTGCCAAGGCCATTAGACCTACTCCGATTAATCTTAGAGATCACGTTTTACTTTTGAAAGACATATTATATATACATAATGCTTATTAGAACATAATCTCTGTATCTAGATTAACTATGTTAGGATATGAACTCTTATTCAAAATAGATGTACCTATACTATATTTTGATAATGTAATAATAGGTATGGGTTCTGTATTAGATAGTCTTTATTACTTGTAGAGTAATGATAGTAAAACTGTTCCAAACATATTTAATATCAATACCATGATTAGGAATAACTATAGTTCAAAATTACTTTGGCATCTTAGACTAGGTCACATTGTAGAGGACCGACTAGTCAGGTTGGAGAAACAAGGAATCTTAGATTCTTTGAGTTTTGAACCACATCCAATCTGTGAGTCATGTCTTCAGGGCAAGATGACTAGGCCATCCTTTGTTGGACAAAAGGAACGAGCTAAAGAAATTTTAAAGCTGATACATAGTGATGCATGCGGCCCATTTAAAGTAATGGCTAGAGGTGGATTCTCCTACTTTATAACATTCACAAATGATCTTTCAAGATTTGGTTATATGTATGTGTTGAAGCATAAGCATGACTTTTGAGAAATTCAAAGAGTTTAAATGAAAAGTTGAGAATCAGAAGGGGAAAAGTATTAAAACCCTAAGGTCTGACCTAGGAAAGGAATACTTAAGTACTAAGTTCAGAGCATTCCTAAAAGAGCATGACATTGTCTCACAATTTACACCTTTTGGTACACCACAGCTTAATGGTGTGTTAGAAAGAAGGAACCATACTTTGTTAGACATAGTAGGAAGTATGATGAGTTATATCGATTTGCCTACAAATTTGTGGGCATATGCATTGCAGACAGCTTCTTATATCCTGAATCGCGTTCCCTCCAAATTTGTTCCTTCTACTCTTTATGGGATATGGTTTGCTAAAACCCCTAGTCTTAATCACATTAGAATTTAGAGGTGTCCAACCCATATTAAGAAGTTAAAGGTTGACAAATTACAAGAGAGAACTATGAAAGGTAAATTTGTTAGATATCCTAAAGACAATTTAGGGTATTATTTCTATCTTCTTGAGCAACAGACCATTGTTGTCAGTCAGGATGCTGTCTTTCTAGAGACACAGTTTCTAAAGGAAGGCGGCAAGGTATGGAAAATAGAACTGGATGAAGGCTCATCTAGTGAATTCTAACAAGATGATCCCGTTTTGTTTGATCAACCTAGTGAGGAGCCTATTCCAGTCACTAATGTCTCCAATTCATGTCCTTGGAGATCTAATAGTGTATCTCATCATCCAGAGAGATATGGGTTTCATTTTGAGAATGTACAAGATTTGTTCATTCTTGGTGAAACTGATCACTCTGATAATCCTACTACTTTTGAGGAGGCTATGTCAGACATAGACTCTTCTAGATGGGTTAATGCTATGAAATCTGAGATGGATTCCATGTATGGGAACTTATGGACCCGCCTGAAGGGGTAATACCTATCGGTTGTAAATGAGTCTATAAGCGTAAGATTAGGGCAGACGGGAAGGTGGAAACCTATAAGGCACCGCTTGTGGCTAAAGGTTTTCATCAACTTCAAGGTATTAACTATGATGAGACTTTTTCCTCGGTGGCTATGCTTAAATCTATAATTAGGAGATCCATTTATGGACTCAAACAAGCCTCGAGAAAATGGAACCAACGTTTTGATGAAGCCATTACATCCTTTGGTTTTATTAAGAATGTTGATGAGCCCTGTGTTTACAAGAAGGTTAGTGGTAGCAAGCTCACTATCATGGTCTTGTATGTGGATTACATGTTGTTGATAGAAAATGACATTGGAATATTAACGGAAGTAAAACTATGGTTATCCCAGACTTTCTCTATGAAAGACTTAGGTGAGGCGACCTATATTATTGGAATTCGTGTCTATCGTGATAAGGCAAAAAGAACGATAGGGCTTTCTCAGAGTCTGTACTTGGATAAGGTGTTGAAGCGATTCAACATGCTTGATTCCAAAAAAGGACCGTTACCAGTACAACACAGTATCCACCTTTCCAAAGAGATGTGTCCTAAGACACCCGAGGAAAGGGAACGAATGGGTAAGATTCCATATGCTTCGACTATTGGAAATCTTATATATGTTATGTTATATACAAGGCCTGATATTGCGTACGCTGTTAGTTTAACTAGCCAGTTGTTGTCCAATCTAAGTGGTGATCAATGGATTATAGTTAAACTATCCTTAAGTACCTAATAAGGACTAAGGATTTATCTTTGATATATGAAGGAAGGGATCTCCGGATAGATGGTTTTATATACTCTGACTTCCAGTCTGATATAAATGATAGAAAATCAATAAGTGGGTTTGTGTTCATTTGTAATAGAGGAGCGGTGAGCTGGAGAAGCTCCAAGCATACTACCACTGTAGAGGCTAAGTATGTTGCCTCCTCGAAAGCCGCCAAAGAGGTAGTTTGGATTCGAAAGTTTGTCACGAAACTAGGAGTGGTTCCTTCCATTCAGTCTGCAGACCCTCTCTAGTCCGATAATAATGGTGCCATTACTCAGGCAAAGGAGCCCAGGTCTCATCAAAAATCCAAAAAAATTAAGCGTTGATTCCATATTATCAGGGAGATTATTGGGAAAAGCAATATAGTCGTGCAAAAAATTGCTTCAGCTGAGAACCCAGCAGATCATATGACTAAAGCTATGTCATAGAACTAGTTGGATCTTCATCTAGACATGATGGGTCTTAGATACTGTAGCGAATGGCTCTAGTGCTACGAGCCATATATGTTTGTACATATTTTTGTAACCAAATCCGTATTGGCTATATATTAAATATATATATCTGTTTTTATTCTTCATTATGATGGTTTTCATTTATGTTGAGAATATTGTCCATAAGTATTTGTTAGATGAATGATTCTTGGTTGAGGAGAATAATGTGACTGTTCAATCTAGTATAAGTACTTTAAACTGTTTATGGCCATTGGACTCTTATCTCGGGCCATATTAGATTTGGAAAGGCCATCATTTCTGTTAATCTTTCTAGTTAATAATGGTTACTAATGGTATAGAAGCAGTGAGTCACAATCTACTTGACATGATTTTAGGATAAACATGTGACTACTCATAGAATGAGTGATCAAACTATGACACTGGATGATGATGACATAGAATTTTACTGTCAGTCAATCATCAGTCATCTAGATGATGATAGTGCATATAATCCTTTGACTTGAGGTGATATATGTTTCATATATGTGTGGTTAAGATTTGTTTCTGCTTACATGATGGGACTAACCATGCATCGACATATGACATGTGGTAGCCTTAGCTAGTTATATGTTGAGGCATATGATCAACCAAGAAAGGATTCATTCCTCCGAGTAAACAGAGTCAAGATCCTATGCATCACATTCTTCTTGATATGAAATGTTTGGCCAAGCTGTTGATATCAAGAATTAAGTTATGATGTAGTTATAGTTATCTCAGTATTAAGGTTTAACCAATCCATAACCCTAGCCAAGATCGGGATCTTAGAACAAAAGGATTGGAGTGCATAGTAATCATGATTAGTAGATTCATGGAATATGGACCTATGTCTGAACATTCATATTCAATTGGGTAGTTGTAATACCCCAGACAGAGCTAATCAAATGACAATAAAATGGAATATAGGAAAGCAACGATTATAAAATGACAGATATTAGAAATCCGAAAACAATTACATAAGATAGCATAGAACATAAGTAAGAATTAAGTAAATATGACAAAATACAACAAAATGTGATAGAAGGAGACATAATGTGATAGAAGGAGACAAAATGTGATAGAATGATTAAGGTTAGACAGACATGAGTAATTTAAGTTAATAAGAATTAATCAAGTTGGCAAAAGAAAATAAATAGTCAAAAAAATGACAGTAAG
Source organism: Aleurites moluccanus (assembly GCA_948193065.1). Classification (NCBI taxonomy): domain Eukaryota; kingdom Viridiplantae; phylum Streptophyta; class Magnoliopsida; order Malpighiales; family Euphorbiaceae; genus Aleurites; species Aleurites moluccanus. Next base: position 8,478 of record CANXYC011774378.1, read on the forward strand.
GAAAAATTTAGTACGGAGATTAAAGACTTAGAGCAAGCGACTGTAGAGACAGTCATGGAATATTAAACAAAGTCAATGGAAGTCTGTAATGGAGGATTCATAATGGTTATAAGTTAATTAGAAGTTAGTAGGCATGAAAAGAGGATGGAAGTGCAAAGGAATAAGGTATTTTAGGGAGGAAAAGAGAATTTTTCAAATAAAAGGCAAATGGGACTCACCAAATTTGTCACCATTCACATAAGTAGAAAAGTCAAAAATTTTGGCCTTTTGATTCAAGAGTGGGCCGGCCATAACATATAACAAATATAGGATTTTAGTTGTTTTAATTTAAGTTAAATTAGTATAAGTATTACCTTTACATTTGTCAAAATTTGATTGGAGCAAAATTTTCATACATATCTTCCATCTTTCTTTTGTTCCTTAAGTATGTAAAAGACAAAAATAAAATTGATCACTTTATCAATTGGAGGGCCGGCCATAATGAGGTGTAGTGGAAAAAATAATTCATTTGTTTGTTTAAAGAAATAATTATAATAAAAGAAAGAACACTTGTCACATTTGTAAGTTAACAACTCAACTTATTCTAGATAATTCTAAACTTTTCATACAAAAACTTGATAAAAGTTGATAGAATTTATTTAAGTCATACAAAAGCTAATAAATAAGAAGAAGAAAAATAGAAGGAATGGAAATAGCCATAAAAGACTCCAAATAAATAAAGAAGGGAGAAGGAATAGAAAACAAAGAAGACAAAGAAAATAGAGGAATTGAGTAAGGTAAAATTTTGTCACTTGGTATCTTTTGTGTTTAATTTTAATTTTAGAGTTAAATAATTACTGAAATTATGTGATAGATAAAAAATGATGATATATGAGATTATTATTAAAGAATTAGGGTTTTAATTGAAGGTTATATGTTGGGAATTAGATAGATTGAGTAAAGATTATTTTGTGACTAAATTGGAAAATCCGGATTCTATAGAAATAGTATGTCGAGACTGATATTCCGTGACCTAAATGATAGAATTTGTGAGAGTGATAAACATAAAAGTTGTTTATATATGTGTCTAGTATATATCTGTAAAATTAATTTTTAAAATTTAAAGTTAGGAGAGAGTTATTGAGTAAAAATATAGACTAACTCAGAACCAGGAAATTTGGAAAATGCTACTATGTTTTTATTTTATAGATGGTTAGAGACTGAATTAGGCTAAGTGTTTAACATGAAAAATGTTTATTTATGTCTTATATATAGTCTTGTAAAATATTTTTGTAATTGGATTATTATTTTATGAGATTTACTTAATTAAGTGCTGACTGCCCGAATTGGAGTGTAGGGCAGTAGGGTTGGCAATAGGGTTAAGTTCAAACTAACACCATATAATATGTAGAACTTAAACATAGCTGAATTTTGGATATATTATAACCTAATATGTATAGTTTAATTAGGAAAAATAATCAATGAAATTGGATAATTTTAGATTGAGTTAGAGATAGAAATGTCCAAATTGCCAGAATGAGGTGTATAAGTGAGAGTTGTTAGGCTAAAAACCCTAAGTATGAGAATAAATGGAAATTTATTAAACTAAATTGAAGACTTATGTATAACATATAGATTAATACTGATTCTTAATGTTTAAATTAATGTATAGCTTCGAATACTGAAGAAGATATAAGTGGAAGATCAAAGTAGAGAAGTAAATAGTGGAACATAAAGATATTAGCGAGGTGAGTAATGTATACATCATTATGCATACCCATGCTTTGATTGTTGACCCAATGAACATATTCCTTTCTTGGTTAAGTGCCACATTGCTATTGTTGATCATTTTTTTATCATTCTTATTATTGAAATCACCAAATCCATTGATTGTTATTGATATTGAAATGCCTATTATACTTGATATTGTTATTGATTCCCACTGACCTATTTACATATGGATTTGACAGAGCTGCCTCACTGACAGGGTAGTGGGTACATACTGTCGGCAATATGCACATTGTTTACTGATGCCCTAGCTAGGAAGGGTTACTGGTCTTAGCCATAAGATCTTATCAGTCTTATGCTTACTGATATTGATATGACTGGAGACTGTATGTTTGCATATAGTCCATACTATTCTGACCCTTTATCTATCTTATCTAAATGATTCCAAGCTTATATCTTATTGCTTACCATTAATGGCCATTCTATCATTGATCTGATTGTTACCTGTTCCAAACTTACAAAGATATTTGGTGTGCAAATTAATTAATCTTTGACAAGCAAATTGAATATACTGATATTCTTCATTATATTTATTGACACTTGACTTCCATTGATATTTTTTATTATTATATGCTTATATCTCCTGTATAATGATGTATACATGCTCATTGAGTATTTTTATACTCACCCGTGGTTGTTTAAAATTTTTACAGGAAAAAAAATACTAGGAGCAAAATCCCAAGACAGTTTCCTTCTTCCATATTTGGGACATCCAACAATTCCAATGTAAATTTCTTTTGTGGAGTCAGTCAGTTCATATTCTAGAGCTCCATGGAGTATATTTTGGGGAAGAAGATAGTTTGTATATGTATATATTAACAGTTACTAAAACAGGGATGATAACTAATGGTAACATGAATATGGTATGATATATGATACTGATAAAGAAAACACACACATATATATAGACTGTGTCATATTACGAATAGAATGAATATATATATGTGTTTTAATTATCTATGTGAACAGTGAAGTTGAGGGTATAAGGAAGGCAAATTATTGGGAGTGCAAAAATAATTTTAGTGCAAGCTGTGTAATTTTTGAAAGACCCGATTTTGGGTCGGGATTAAGTTTAAAATTACAAAAGAAACTCTGGCAAATTTTTTATAAAATTTATAAGTAATAAATAGGATTTAGGCATTAATGAATGAGTTAATATTGATTGAATAATTGAAATGGGTTCTACGGGTATCCGGTGACCTTAAGTCTACCAGTGCCCTAGAACCGTTGCGGTCCAAAAGTGGGTCGTGATAGTAGTCATGACATCTATTGCTATGGGTAAACCATGATTTATGGGAACCAATCAGGAAGAGGAATTTCCTAAATTGAACGAGAAAGTTTTCCTGTGATATTAAAAGGTAATATTATTTCCCATTGTCAATCAAACATGAATATAGAAAGTCATACAATATAAGTTCATTGCTTTTGACTTAATTATCTTGGTAAGAGAGATAATTGGATAGAGCACGTTATTAAGTTATCACAGTTTCTAGCATAATCATTTGCTCAGTTTTTGGTAATTAAGGTTTGTTGATTTAACCTAATTTGCATAGTTTATAAACAGGAAGAATTAAATCGATGTACTAGTTATTTGGTGCTTATGGGCCGAATGACTATTGATGCCTTTTCATTTAATGTGGGCTTAACCCATATTAGATAAATAAAAAAAAATGGAATTTAGGATTTTTATGGTTAATGGACTTTCTTTTTGGTGGGTCAAAACTCCATAAAGGGTAAAAAGGTCATTTGGTGTAGATGTAGAGATTCTCCACTAAATAAAAATTAATTAACCATAAGCTAACCCTAATTTCTTGTCTTTGACTAATTGAACTTTAATTAGCTTAATTAAGCTTTCAAGATAGGCTTCAAAAAGTCAAGGGGACAAAGACTCACAAGCCATTCAAAGCCATTTCCATCTCACCCACCATCTCCCATTTTGTCTCCTCATTAAGACACTTAATAAATGAGTTGAAAAATCAATAAAATAGGCGAATGAGAGGGGATGAACGTCCAACACTTGATGGATAGGAATTTGGAAGAGCAAAAATCAATTTTGTCTTCTTTTCTTATGCCTTAGAAGTTTTACACAAGACACTTTCTTGATTTCTTCTTGTGTTTCTATCCTTTACAAACAAGATAAGTGTTTACTTGATAAGGATAGAGAAGAAACCCCATTTTTATAACTAGGAAACCTTTTCTTCTTCTTCCTTAAAGGTTTTCTTTAGTTAGTTTGGATTTGCAAAGAGAACAACCATAGATAGGAACCTTTGGTTGAAGAAGAAGCCTAGTTGAAAGATTAGCACTTATGGACTAATTAGAGGCACAACATTTGGTGTGCTTAGAATCCTTGGTTTCGGCCTTCAAGAGGTAATTCCTTAAGCTTTGTATCTATGTATGATGTATTTTGGCCATAAAATAGTAGATCCTTGTAGGGTGTTCTTAGTAGTTAAAATTTTAAATAGCTTCCGCTGCGATTTTTTACACTTTAAGCACACCCAATATGAAAATACTTTGCCTTCAGTATAATCATGCCTCATAATAATAATAAGTGGAAATACATTATCCAATCAACATATCAACCTGGATAACGATACAATACATCCATAACATAGGTGGGAACTCCATCAACCCACAATCATACATAAGCATCATCAATCCTAAACAGTTGATTATACCATTAACACATAAATTCATCAATTTGATAATTGTGGAAGACTAAATAAGATTACAATAAATTAACAACCTTAATGATAAAAGAGTCTCTAAGAAGGAAGGAGCAAAGCTACTGGAAGAGAATAGATGAAGAAGCTATCCAGAAAAATAGTGAACATGAGTAAGCATTTGACTCAATGAGTTGATATAAAATAATTTAATATGTGCAATATTCTTTAATCAATATGAAGTGTCACATCACATATAATCAATCAAAAACATTCAAGATGGAAATAGTCCGTGGAATCCACTCCTTAATCTAAATACCATAATCATAAATGGGGAGCCGACTCCCTATCTCGTAACTCTCTTAAATCCAATATGGGGTAACAGTGAGATTAATTCGAACCAGATAACTCTATACTCTCTTGTAATACCCTAGAAAGTTCTAACATATATGTATGAATTAGTTCTCAGTACGTGGTTCAAAAGTCTTGAAATGATGGGAAATAATTTTAGAGACACGGTAAGAAAGTGAACTAGTTACTTTTTCGGAAAGCGGCGGTGTCGGGAACACTGCCGAGAAATTAGCAGTCCGGTCAACAAAGGAAGTTTTGAATTGGACCAGGGGGTGAAAGATCACTATAATGCATGTGTAATTTTGGTAAAAATAAAGAAGTGAAAATCATTTAGGAACAATGAAAAAGTAACCAATAGCAAAATTATAAATAAAAGGAACTTTAAGGTGAATAGTGAAAATTGGTCCGTTGGAGTTACAGAATGACTCTGAAATTATTTTTATAAATAAGTATAAATTAAAATAAGCTTATTGACTTCCCACATTGGAATCCAAATCCTGATAGAATTGTCAGAATAAATTACAGAAGAATTTGGGGTCAAAGTGTAACTTATGGAAGTTCGGGGATTAAGTTATAATTTGCCATATGATTTTTAATATATATACCAACACTTAACCATTTTGGCTCATCTTCTTCTTCATTTCCTCATTTGGCCAAACCATTCTTTCCTCCATTTCTTCATCTTCCAACTAGTTTTCTTAAAGAAATTTAATAGAAAACTTAAGTTCAAGCCTAGATTAACCATTCTCCACCATCAATTTGATTGAAAAGCTAAAGAAAATTAAGGAACTAAGGCTTGAAGAATTTGGCTCCTTCACTCCATTAAGGTAAGAAGTTAGTTTGCTTATTTTAATGGTTTAATTAGATGATATTTAGGTTGAATTGAATGGGTTTTAGGTTAGAATGCATCAATTGATGCAAATTGATGGAAATGCCTAATTTTCTCTAACCTAATTGAAGTTGTTTATCTTAGCTATGTTAATTAGTGTTAGTTAATATTAATTGATGTTAGAATATGTCAATTGGTGGTTAATAGGTAACTAATTGATGGATTGTTTGGTGTAGAATTCAAGATTTGGCAAAGTTATGCTTATTAGCTCATTTAGAGAATTGTGGGGAAAATCAATTTTTCAAAGCCATTTGGAAGCTTAGGTGAGTCTTATATGCATCCTTTAACATGCTTATTGTGTTAGAATTGAAATTGGAAACCTTGTATGAAATCCTTACTTTGGCCAAAATCAATGTTATTATTCATGCCCTTATATTTTGCTTGATTTTGTCTTGAATTCCATAGCCATTTTGATCCAATTTGATGTTGTTTAATCTTAGTTCTTTAATACCTATTGTGTTGTTGCAATGTGATTTGTTATTGATTCAAATGGGCAAGTCAAATTTGCACCATAACCTAACCAATTAGCTTGCCATGGTATGCCCATTAAGTGTTTGTGAAAATGCCTAGTTCATTTTGTCTTTAGCCTATTGTTTGCCTTCCATAGGCCTACCATTTAAATGCCATTGTCGCAAGTGACGTTGGCATGCCAATTGGCCTACCGTTTTCCTTCGCCGAGCCAACTTTTGTTCCATGCCTTTGTTGGTTACCAAACCAATTGCCTTTGATTATATATCATCCATAGCAATGCCATTGATCTTATTGATAACTAATTGATCGATATTGAGCTTATTGATATGGAAGATGCCATTGTTGCATAATGGTATCCATTGATATGTTGTTTCCTTCTATTGATCTGAATGTGGCTTAACAGAGCTACCACTCCGATAGGGTAGTGGGAAAATATTGTCGGCGATGTGCACATTGTATTATTGATGCCCTAGCTAGGAGGGGTTATGGTCCTGGCCATAAGATCTGATCAGTCTTATGCTCATTGATACTGATATGTTATTGGAGACTGTATGTTTGCATATAGTCCATACTGATTCTACTGGAGATTGTATGATTTCATACAATCCATCCCTTTATCTGTCTTTCCATATGACACCGAGCCTATGCTTTATTCTTTGGCTATTTTGTAACTTGTTACTGATTCGATATACTGTTATCTTGACCTATTGGCACCATTATTCCATTGTTACCTATTGATTATTTGATGATGCATATAGATTCACTGAGTATCTTATATACTCACCTTTTCTTTGTTTACCTAGTTCAGGAGAGGAGTAGATTACAAAATCCTGTCGTCTATCATCCGAGGATTTCTGCTAGCTGTTCTGATGTATATATTATGATTCCGTATTATTTTGATATTCATAATCTAGCTGCTCCATGGGGTATGTATGGGTTAGCTAGGAAATGAACATGTATATATGTATGTGATGATATTATGAGTTATATGATAATTATATGATATGATGTATTGATTATCACAGCCATTTACACCAAATTATAGAATGAATGGTAACTAACTAAAATGGATAATATATTGTGGTTTATAGATTATGCATGTGATACTGGGTTCTACGGGTGCTGGTCACCATTGGCATCTCCCGCATCCTAGGACCATCGCGATCCAAAAAATAGGTCGTGACAAAGGTGGTATCAGAGCTTTAGATTACAGACAGTGGAATTTAGGTTACAGATGAATAGTACCCGAATTACAGAGGAATAGTGACTAAGTATATAATAGGGTAGAATTAAGTATACCATGGAGCATAGGATTTTCTTTGACGTCTTTTGCTGTTATCATCTGTTATATGTTATTATTCTACATTTTTGTCATATTTTGAGGATATTTTTATTTTTCTCGACAGATTATAGAGATGTCTGACGATAGGGACAGAGATTCCCGTGAGGCAGAGGTTGCCTCTAATGAGTCCTTGGTGAGGGAGATTGAAGTTTTAGAGGGTCCGTCTAGATCCTGACAAATTTCAGAGGATACAGAGAGGGGCGATGACCCCTGGAGGGTGGAGATGATGAGGGGATTAATGGAGTTACGTGGAGAGATGGCTGATTTGAGGCTGGAGCGTCAGCATGTACCGCCACCACCAGCTCCAGTAGTAGTGCCTCCATCTATGGCACTAGAGGCAATTCCAGTGGCATCGGTTCCTGTGCATCCAGTAGGGGTTCCTAGGGAGCCTGCTGTACAGGGAGACCGTAGAGTGATAGAGAAGGGTGGTGTATTGATGTTTAGCTTTCTGAAGCTAAACTTGCCTAAATTCAGGGGAGACAGAGGTAGTGACCCTATGGATTTCTTGAAGGAGGTAGAGAAGGTAGTGAGGAGACTACCTTGTTCTGAGTTGAGAGCAGTGAAGCTTGTTGGGCTATTACTGAAGGGGAAGGCATGGACTTGGTTTTCTGGGAGGATGGAGCCCAGGCTTTATGGTGAGCATCCACCTACCTGGATTGAGTTTCGACAGGGGCTTATTGATGAGTTTATCACTGAGGGGGTAAAGATTTGTAACCTTATTAGATTTGAGCAGTTAGAGCAGAGAGACAGATCTGTTGAGGAGTACGCGGAGAAGTTTATCAGGTTGAGTAGGTATGCTACTCATATTGTACCTATAGAGGCTGATCTGATCAGTAGGTTTTAGAGGGGTCTTCATGTTGCTCTACATAATGCTTTATTGGCTATAGAGTTTACTCCTCTGACGATAGTTATTGACAAGGCCGCACAAATGGAAGAGAAGTATAAGGCAGAGAGGGCAAAGAGGGACCATAAGAGGAAAAGAAGTCCAATATCTCATATTAGGAAGGGGGAGAGCAGCTCCCATCCTAGGCAGAAAGAGCCAGTGCCACGGTTTGATCAGAGATCTACAGCTAGTAGTCAGAGGAGGAGGATTTAGACTAGGGGACCGACAGTGGTTCAGTCAGTACCTGCCTATTCTCAAGGTTCTTCGAGACCAGCTGCATAGATACCCAACATTCCTAGTTGTGGGTTTTGTGGTCGGAGACATGGAAGGGAGTGTTGGAGACAGACTGGTGCTTGTTTGAGATGTGGCCAGTAGGGCCACTATGCTAATAGATGTCCATTGAGCGCTGAGCAGCAGCCATCTGTTATGATTTCTCAGCCAGTGGTGCAGATGAGTCAGAACATGGGCAAAGAGGCTTCAGGCAGAGGCAGAGGCAGGAGAGGACAGGCTCCCAGTGGTAGTCAGGCACCAGCTGGTAGTGGTCAGGGCAGAGTATTTGCGGTCAATACCCAAAAGGCTCAGAGATCAGAAAACATAGTTACATGTACTATCTTGATTCAGAATGAGATTGCAGATGCCTTATTTGATTCTGGTGCTACTCACTCCTTTGTGTCACCACACTTTGTACCTAAATTGAATAAGTAAAGGAAATTGTTAGATGTGCCTTTGATGATTGCTACTCCTATGGGTGATAGTGTTGATGTGGATTATTACTATCCTGATTGTATGATTGAGATTGATGATAACATCTTGCTTGTTAATTTGATTGAGTTGCCTGTATTAGAATTAGATGTTATTCTAGGTATGGATTGGCTTACGAGGCACCGAGCGGTTATTGATTGTTATCGGAAGAGGGTTAGATTTTTGCCCGAGGGGCAGCCAGAGTTTGAGTTTTAGGGCGATATTCGAAAGTTTCGAGTTAATCTGGTTTCTGCTATCCAAGCCAAGAGGATGATTGGGAAAGGTTGTTCAGCCTATTTGGCTCATGTGATAGATGTACAAAGGTCTTCTGTACAGCTTGATCAGATATTAGTAGTTCGGGAGTTTCCTAATGTGTTTCCTGAGGAGTTGCCAGGATTGTCCCCTGATAGGGAGACTGAGTTTGAGATTGAGGTGCATGCAGGCACTGACCCTATATCTATTCCTCTATACATAATGGCTCCAGCTGAATTGAAGGTGCAGTTACAGGAGCAATTGGATAGAGGGTTCATCAGACTAAGTAGTTCTCCTTGGGGTGCACCGATACTATTTGTAAAGAAGAAAGATGGCTCTTTGAGGATGTGTATAGACTATAGGCAACTGAATAAGGTGACAATAAAGAACAAGTATCCATTGCCTCGGATAGATGACTTGTTTGATCAGCTACAGGGTGCCAGCCATTTTTCCAAGATTGATTTGAGGTCTGGGTATCACCAGTTGAAGATTAAGAAGGGTGATGTACCTAAGGTTGCTTTCAGGAGCCGGTATGGGCATTATGAGTTTTTAGTGTTGCCATAGGATTGACCAATGTACCGGCTGCTTTCATAGATCTGATGAACAGGGTGTTCAGGTCATATTTGGATAAATTTGTCATTGTATTTATTGATGACATACTTATCTATTCTAGAAGAGAGGAGGAGCATATGGAGCATCTGAGGATTATGTTACAGACACTTCGGGAGCATCAGTTGTATGCTAAGTTATCTAAATGCTAGTTCTAGCTAATCAAAGTATGTTTTCTTGGGCATGTGATATGTAAGGATGGGATTAAGGTGGATCCTCATAAGATTGAAGCAGTTGCTAATTGGCCTCAGCCTACCAGTATTTCAGAGGTTCGCCGTTTTCTGGGTATGGTTGGGTATTACAGGAGGTTTGTGAAGAATTTCTCCAGGATTACAGCTCCATTGACTAGATTGATACGGAAACAGGAGCATTATGTATGCACTGATGAGTGTGATCGCAACTTTCAAACTTTGAAGTATTGCCTCACCAGTGCTCCAGTGTTGGCATTGCCAGTAGAGGGGGAGAAATTCACAGTGTATTGTGATGCTTCTTGGATTGGTTTGGGGTGTGTGCTGATGCAGATTGATAAAGTAATTGCTTATGCTTCTCGTCAGTTAAAGAAGCATGAAGCAAATTATCCGACACATGATCTGGAGATGGCAGCTGTTATATTTGCATTGAAGATTTGAAGACATTACTTATATGGATCGAGATGTGAGATATATATTGATCATAAGAGTCTATAGTATATATTTCAGCAGAAGGATCTGAATCTTCGGCAGCGCAGATGGGTGGAACTACTTAAGGATTATGATTGTGAGATCCTTTATCACCCAAGTAAGGCCAATGTAGTGGCTAATGCACTGAGTAGGAAATCCATGGGCAGTCTAGCTCATATTGTGATTGGCAGGAGACCTTTGATCCGAGAGATGAGGGAGTTGGCATATTTGGGAATGGAGTTGGATTTGGGATCCCAGGATCGGAACCAAGCTCTGATAGCCTAATTTCGGGTGAAGTCACTATTACTTAATGATATTAAAATGGCTCAGGATAGGGATCCTTATCTATTAAAGCTTATGGGAGAGGTACAAAATGGGAAGATGACAAAGTTTACAGTAGAGGATGGGGTACTGAAGTGTGGGAAGCATATATGTGTACCGAATTTTGATGGGCTATAGGATCGGATTATGAAAGAGGTAGACTACTTAGCATACAGTGTACATCCAGGGATTTCCAAGATGTACCATGATCTGAGAGATGTGTATTGGTGGCTAGGTATAAAGAGAGATGTGGCTCAATTTGTGTCTAAATGCTTAGCCTGTCAGCAAGTTAAGTTTAAGCATCAGAAGCCATTAGGGTTTCTTCAGGAGATTGAGTTGCCATAGTGGAAATAGGAGCAGCTTACTATAGATTTTGTAGTGGGTCTACCGAGGACTACCAGGGGTTATAAGTCCATATGGGTGATTGTAGACCATTTGACAAAATCTGCTCATGTTTTGGAGGTTAAGACCAGTTACACGGCAGCTCAGTATGCACAGTTGTATGTGGATAAGATTTTGCGGCTTCATGGAGTTCCTTTGATGATCATTTCAGACAGAGGTACACAGTTCACTTCTCAGTTCTGGTAAAAGTTTCAGGAGGCCATGGGTACCCAGTTACAGTTCAGTACTGCTTTTCATCATAGACTGATAGGCAGTCAGAGAGGACAATCCAGACTTTGGAGGATATGCTTAGATTGTGTGTTCTGGATTTCAAAGGTAACTGGGATTATTATCTGCCATTGATTGAGTTCTCCTATAACAACAACTACCACTCTTCTATTGGTATGGCTCCATTTGAATCACTATATGGTAAGAAATGTATATCTCTAGTGTGTTAGGTGGAGCCATGAGAGAAACAGCTTGAGCAGCCAGAGTTGATCAGGGAAACTATGGAAAAGTTGTCTATGATCAGAGATCGGATGAGGACTGCCTTCAGTAGGTAGAAGAGTTATGCTGATCCTAAGAGGAAGGATGTACAATTTGCAGTTAGTGATCATGTCTTCCTTAAGGTCTTACCGATGAGAAGTATTATGAGATTTGGGAAGAGGGAAAAATTATCACTAAGGTTTATAGGCCCGTTTGAGATTCTTGAGAAGATAGGTAATGTGACCTATAGATTGGCTCTTTCACCTAGTATGGGCCACATGCATACAGTTTTCCATATCTCGATGTTACAAAAGTATGTATCTGATCCATCTCACATATTGGAGGTTCAGGATGTGTATCTCAGTGAGGACTTGTCGTATGAGGAGCTTCCAGTGGAAATTGTTGATCGACAAGTCAGACAAATATGGAATAAGGAGATCCCGATGGTAAAAGTGCTCTGGAGGAACCAGTCCATGGAAGAGTGCACTTGGGAGAGTGAGCAGAAGATGAGGAGCAGATATCCATTCCTGTTCCAGCAGTGAGGTATATATTTATTTAAATTTGAGGACGAATTTATTTGTAGAGGGGTAAAATGTAAGACCCTAGAAAGTTCTAACATATATGCATGAATTAGTTCTCAGTATATAGTTCAAAAGTCTTGAAATGATGGAAAATAATTTTAGAGATATAGTTAGAAAGTAAACTAGTTACTTTTCCGAAAAGCGACGATGTCGGGAACACTATCGAGAAATTAGCAGTCCGGTCAATAGAAGAATTTTTGAATTGAACCAGGGGGTAAAAGATCACTATAATGCATGTGTACTTTTGATAAAAAGAAAGAAGTGAAAATCATTTAGGAACACTGAAAAAGTAACCAATGGCAAAATCGTAAATAAAAGGAACTTTAAGATGAATAGTGAAAAATAATCCGTCGGAGTTACAGAATGTCTCTGAAATTATTTTTATAAATAAGTATAAATTAAAATAAGCTTATTGACTCCCTACATTGGAATCCAAATCCTGACAGAATTGCTAGAATAAATTAAAGAATAATTTGGGGTCAAAGTGTAACTTATGGAAGTTCGGGGATTAAGTTGTAATTTGCCATATAATTTTTAATTTATATACCAACACTTAACCATTTTGGCTCATCTTCTTTTTCATTCCCTCATTTGGCTGAGCCATCCTTTCCTCCATTTCTTCATCTTCCAACTAGTTTTCTTAAAGAAATTTAATAGAAAACTTAAGTTCAAGCCTAGATTAACAATTCTCCACCATCAATTTGATTGAAAAGCTAAAGAAAATCAAGGAACTAAGGCTTGAAGAATTCGGCTCCTTCACTCCATTAAGGTAAGAAGTTAGTTTGTTTGTTTTAATGGTTTAATTAGATGATATTTAGGTTGAATTGAATGGGTTTTAGGTTAGAATGCATCAATTGATGCAAATTGATAGAAATACCTAATTTTCTCTAACCTAATTGAAGTTGTTTGTCTTAGCTATGTCAATTAGTATTAGTTAATATTAATTGATATTAGAATATGTCAATTGGAGGTTAATAGGTAACTAATTGATAGATTGTTTGGTGTAGAATTCAAGATTTGACAAAGTTGTGCTTATTGGCTCATTTGGAGAATTATGGGGAAAATCAATTTTTTAAAGTCATTTGGAAGCTTAGATGAGTCTTATATACATTCTTTAACATGCTTATTATGTTAGAATTGAAATTGGAAACCTTGTATGAAATCCTTAATTGAAATTGGAAACCTTGTATGAAATCCTTACTTTGGCCGAAACCAAATGTTACTATTCATGCCCTTATATTTTGCTTGATTTTGTCTTGAATTCCATAGCCATTTTGATCCAATTTGATGTTTTTTAATCTTAGTTCTTTCATATCTATTGAATTGTTGCAATGTGATTTGTTATTGATTCAAATGGGCAAGTCAAATTTGCATCATAACCTAACCAATTAGCTTGCCATTGTATGCCTATCAAGTGTTTGTGAAAATGCCTAGTTCATTTTGTCTTTGGGCTATTGTTTGCATTCGATAGGCCTACCATTTGAATGCCATTGTCGCCAGCGATGTTGGCATGCCAATTGACCTACCGTTTTCCTTTGTCGAGCCAACTTTTGTTCCATGTCTTTGTTGGTTACCAAACCAATTGCTTTTGATTATATATCATCTATAGCAATGCCATTAATCTTATTGATAATTGATTGATTGATATTGAGCTTATTGATATGGAAGATGCCATTATTGCATAATGGTATCCATTGATATGTTGTTTCCTTCTATTGATCTGAATATGGCTTGACAGAGCTACTGCTCTGACAGGATAGTGAGAAAATACTGTCGGTGATGTGCACATTGTATTATTGGTGCCCTAGCTAGAAGGAGTTGTGGTCCTGGCCATAAGACCTGATCAGTTTTATGCTTATTGATACTGATATGCTATTGGAGACTGCATGTTATTGTATGATTTCATACAGTCCATCCCTTTATCTGTCTTTCCATATGACACCGAGCCTATGCTTTATTCTTTGGCTATTCTATAACTTGTTACTGATTCTGTATACTGTTATCTTGACCTATTGGCACCATTATTCCATTGTTACCTATTGATTATTTGATGATGCATATAGATTTACTGAGTATCTTATATACTCACATTTTCTTTGTTTACCCATTTCAGGAGAGGAGTAGATTGCAGAATCTTGTCGTCTGTCATCCGATGATTTCTGCTAGCTGTTCTGATGTATATATTATGATTCCGTATTATTTTGATGTTCATAATCTAACTGCTCCATGGGGCATATATGGGTTAGCTGGGAAATGAACATGTATATATGTATGTGATAATATTATGAGTTATATGATTATTATATGATATGATGTATTGATTATCATAGCCATTTGCACCAAATTACAGAATGACAGAATGAATGGTAACTAATTAAAATGGATAATATATTATGGTTTATAGATTATGCATGTGATACTGGGTTCTATGGGTGCCCATCGCCATTGGCATCTTCCGCATCCTAGGACGGTCACGATCCGAAAAATGGGTCGTGACATCTCTTATCTATGTCCAGGGGCCACAGTGAGATCAACTCAAACCAGACTATCCTTGTCGTATCATATAAGAGGTCACAGTGAGACCAGTTCCAATTAGACTATCCATATCATATCATAATCAACACATACACATCATATCATATCGTAGCATAACCATTGCCTATGTTAGCATAGATGGATTCCATAACATCCTATTTTCCATCGCAAACATAACATTCATATCACATTAAGTAATAGCATAAACATACATTATGTTTCTAAATCTAATACGGTAGTGATAACTTATATAGATATATATATTTTATTCATTCAATTCTTACATGTTATGATTAGATGCTATGATACATTAAAATATATCAACTCATATATTAGAAGGGTAAAGGAATCAGTCTTTATATCCACTGGGACTCAATACAGAAGCGTCTGAAGTATCTAAAAACTATTAATAGAGATGAATTAGTTACTAACTAATGGATTTTCCTAATTATGACTCTATTAGAGTAATTAAAGATTCTACCGAAAATTCGACAGTCTCTCCTACAATAAAATATAGTCTCTTTAAAAATTAATATTCAACTCAATAAAATTATTGCCCATCTAGGACTTATGATATTCAATCATCACATCTTCTTCAATAATTCTCAAGTTCGAGCGTATAATAAATTCTCAATTATTTACTCATACCAATTAATTACAATTATTTCCTCAATCCTTATTAAAATACATCCATAATAACATTAAAAATTTATTTACCATTCTCAATAATTATTTCATCTATAATACAGCCATAAATCTAAATAAAATAAATTGCCCATAATATTTCAAATAATCCTATCAATTTAATTTAATAATTTACTAAATTTTTTAGACAATTAAATATTATTTTTTTTACAATAAATACTAAATTGGTATCCAAATTTCACATTTATAACATAAATTAACTTTCATTAATTTCTACAATAATAAACATAATTTTTACAGTCAATAAAAACTCATTATGTTAGAAAAATCAAAAAAAAGGTCAAGACGGTCGTTTTTCGCTCCCAACCTTCGTTCTCTGATTGAGGCAAGGTGAGTGCCAAATGAAAGCTGGTGTTAAGACGAGTCAAACAATGTAAAAATCACCAAAAAATAATATCAAAAACAATCGGGATCGGAGTTTGAAATTTGTTGGCCGAGGACTACGGACAGCGCATGTGCCACGCTCCGACAACACGCTCCTACTTATAAACTTATCGGAAGTTAAGTTTGCTCCTAGAACCAGCAGTGACGGCGGTGGCAGATCGGATGGCGACGTATTGAGGCTGAAAGTTTCTCTCTCCGTTCTCTCTCTAAATTTTATGATATGCTTTCTTCTTTTAATTGTCCAATCACGTGAAAGCTGATTAGTTTTAAAACCAATCAGTTCACGGGTTTAACTGATTGTAAACACTTTTTTAATATATATATATATTTATTTATATATTTGGTAACAGATTTAAATAAATGAGGAAGTGGCCTGGTGGTGAGGAGAAATCTCCCTCCATCAGACCTGCATTTGATACCCCGCATGCCTCATTTTTTTTATTAAGGGTATAAATGTAATTTAATAGATTTTTCGTATTTTTCAGAGTCCAATACCATTTTTTTTTAATTAATTCTTGAATATTACACTAAGGGTATAAATATAATTTAATATATTTCTAGTATTTTTCATGATCTAATAAATAATAATTATTTATCGTTATTTTTTTTAACCAAACATGATTATTTAATATTTTGATAATTATTTTTTTAAATATAATTTTCCAAGGAAGCAATTTTATATGGGAATATTAAATTCTTGCAACCAAATAGCCCTTTGTTTTTCTTATTCAATAATGAAAAAAAAATGAAGATTATAATTTTTTTTTTTTTTTGTTTTTTGATAAATTGAAAGGAAATTAATCTTTTAATATATTTTTTGTAAGATCTTTTAATATATTCTTAATGCCAAATAATAATTTTTAACATTATAACCAAAAAAAAAATTATTTTGTTTTCCTTTTTGTAAAACAAAGGAAGTTATGTTAAATACGAATAAAAATATGATTTATTTTAATATATTATCTTGTATTTTAATTATTTTTCTTTTAATATATGATATAAATTAGAAGAATTATGAAATTAACAACTGAATTTTTTTAAATATGAATATGATAAATTTTTATAATATTTTACCAGTTACTTTTTTTATTATTGTTATAATTATATATTTATTTGAAAAAATATTTTTATTAATCATAATTTTAGGAATAACATTTAAAAAAAATCTTTGAAATAAAACTTTTCAAATTAAATGCTATTTGAATCATTATTTTAAAAATTAGATTGATCGTCACTTGGATCGATTTAATTGAAAATCGATCTTATTTGCGATCTGGTATGATTCATTTACTGGGTTTCACGAAAACTGGCTTTATTCCGATTACCGGCGGGTAACCAATAGACCCGATTGAACCGTTATTTGCTATTAAATTTAAAAAAGAAAATTATTGTTAGGACATCCAGAGTAATTTACACTCTTAGAGTGTAATAGCCCATGCTATACCATCATTTTATTATACCATTTCCTATTATACTTTTTCTTCTCGCAATGATGAGAATATAATGGAAAATTATTACACTCTTCATTACACCCATTGGAGATGCTCTTATTGAGATTCAAACCCCTGACCTATTAAAATGTTGAGAATACTAACCATCTAAACCAAACATCAATTATTGTTAGTTTTATGTAAATATATTTATAATAATAAAAATAATTGATAATATTTAAAATATATATATAAAACTTTTATACATAAAAATATATTTTTCACTAGAAAAAAATTATATTTTAAATTTGTTTTTAATAACTACCTTCCAACTTAAATTAACAATAAAATTTAAATATATTATATAATAAATTTAAACTCTTTTAGCACTAAAACTTAAACCTCTCATTTTCATTAAAAATTTATTACTTTAAAATTCTTACAATCTATTTATTCTATTATTATTTTAAATTCTAAAATTTGTTTATATTATTTATTAAAAAAATTATTATATTTAAATTTATTTCATATTATTCTGTTAAATTGCTTATAAAATTGACATTTCTTATATTATATAATATTAATATAATTATTTAATCTCGACTCTGGCTATCAACGCTAGTTAAATTTCTGATCCATAACCCAAAACCCTTATCTCTATTGATTTAAAAATTGATTTGAGCTTCTAACAAGGATGTTTCATGTTTTTTAACGAATTTTTTTGACCTACGAGTAAAAAATTTATCAGTTAGTTTCAAATGGTTAAACCAAATACCAAGAAAAGATTCAGTGTAACTGATTGGCCTAGATTAATAGCTGCAAATAAATCTTCCCACAATGACTAGTAAATTTTAACACTAAAACCATGACAAAACTCATATATGAATTCCCATGAAAGTTAAAAGACATATATATATCTTTTGATATTGAAGACCTAGCCAATTAACTGAAATTATACAATTTGCCTCCCCACCCTACAGCCCCATTCAAACAAACCCCCAACAGCAAACATAACCCACATAAAAGAACTTCTAAATAGCCGCATATCTTCCTTGGATCAGCATCATCAATGCCTGCACATCAGCAATACAGAACACAAACTGCAACAACTGCATATTGCACTTATTTGCAGATAATCTGTAAACAAATGAAGCGGCACCCATACAGTTGCCTGGATACTTAAGGCCCATGCACAAGACACAAGTTCTTTTAGTATGACGCTATGACTTAGTCTTGCTCATCAGTGTAGGGGTGATAGAGACAACGCCGATAAGGAATAGAGTGGCAATGGAGTTGAAGTCATAAAGATCTCCCAGCGATTGCAATTCTCCAAGAGCTATTCCAGCCTGCACAATAATTGAGTATTATACTTAGGCAGCACAATGACATATATTCTTTCCAACAGCAATATCAGAGTACTAAGAAGTCATAAATATTATTATATTTGCTTGACAACCTTGTACCAATTTACTCGCTACTTGAACATTGCACTGAGTTTTAGAGTTTATTATGTCATATACTAAGGTCACTTTGAAAGCTAAGCAAAAAAAAAAAAGGCTAGGAGAAAAAGCTCTTACACCTTGAAACATATCTATGATGTAAACATTCCAACTTAATTCCTCCAGAAAACCAAATAGATAGCATCAGAGTCCAGTTGACTTAATTCTATAACACTGCCAGATTAATCCAAATATTCAGCAAACAAATAAATTGCATCTGAATGTACCATACCTTGACAGTGACATAAGCCGCAGGAATGAGTCCTATCAAGGTTGCTAGGAAGAAAGTATGATATGGCACATCAACTATTGGTGAAGCAACATTGATGAATGTATTTGGCAAAGTTGGGGTTAGCCTCAAGAAAAGCATGTAGTTCAATAAGCATTCTCTTCTTCTAATTACCTGAGAATGAAAAGAAAGAATTTACCTTTATTTGTTGGTCAATATAAGCAAGGATAGCTATAAAGAAGAGCTGAGATTCACCTGCTCTTGGAAGAAAGAAAGTTTGTCAGGCCACAAAGAGAATACAAGAGGACGACCAATCAGTTTTGAAAGGAAATAGCACGAAGAAGCACCAGCAGTAGCAGTGAACACCACCAATGCCACACCTTTGAATACTCCAAAAAGAGCTCCAGCAAGCAATGACATAAAAACAGTCCCAGGAATCATAAAAGTTTGCATGAAAATGTAGACCACACAGTATCCTACCAGAACTTGTGCAGTGTAGTCACTTGTGTAGCTCTCAAGGTGGTCTCTGTAAAAAAAAAAAAGACATTGTATATAAAGTCATGTGTGCATGAAAATAAACAAATTGTTGCAATTTGAAGAAATGAAAAGATCGAATAACAAGTCAAAAGGAATATGTAGTAAGCATCTTAAAAGATTTGAAAAAGAAAGAGAGGGAGGAAGAAAGATCACATCAGTAACTATAAGTTAGTTATTGTATGATGAGCAATTGCATGATATTTCCACAAATATATCTGAGCCAAATGTCACTCTTTTGGTCAAAAATAACAAAATAACAAAACAACAAACACTTTATTTTATTATCTTAGTAATCTACTGATACCATAGGTCAATTAAACTCTCTAATAGTGTTGGAAAAAACATTATTTTTGAAGGGGAAGGAGCCAATCTCTTCTCTCAGCATCATAGCCACTAATTCTCGTTTTCTGTTTCTTCTTTTATTGAGGCTAGAGCATTACTGTTAATCTTTGTTCTCTCAGTTTTTCTTTAAAGTTTCAAGAATGACATGACAAAAATATAACAAGTTCTTCCTGGATAAAGCTGGCTGAGAGGAATTGTTGACAAAGATGGAACATTAGATTGATGATACCAATATAAACCACATCCTAACACAGATTGCATCTGCTGAATCAACTAATAGCAGGCCTCCCAATCCTTAAGAAGTTAAACTCAAGACTCAGCACCCATGTCACAGTCCTTGTGTAATTGAGTTTCTGCAAAAGTTTAGCCCGTTCCAAAATTAACACCTATCATTCTCTAATATATATTATACATATCTATATACATTATCAGTGTTCAAAATCATTCATTTAGTAATCTCTACAGTCTTGAAACAAATTTCCATGAATTTTCTTACCCTTTCCCCCAATATGAATCTAAATGCCACAATCATCCACCAAAATCTAGCCATTAAGGATAAGTCACCCAGTCACAGCAAAAGACAATGTTAGCAACATTATATTCTACTCAAATGCTCTTGGTTGTAATCAATGTCATACAAAAGAGATTTTCATTCCTAATCACAGACATACGTTGCAACCATTCCATTTCTTACCACCTTAAACATGCAATTCATTTCTGCACATCAGGTATTTTCCTTCCATAATACATGAAACATTCACCTGTAACTGAGGTTTCTCAAATTAGCTTGTCCTAGTAAACAGTTATATAAGAGTATATTAAAGATAAAATTCAATAATACTCCTCATTATGTGGTGTCCTCTGTTAATAACAAAAATCCTAAATTTTAAGAACCATCCACCAACATATACCAAACAATTCAAAGTTTACAATATCTAAAGAAATTCAATAACAAATATTCACAAATTGAAGACCACATTTTAATATTAAAGGTAGGGATAATAAATATAGCGGATTTTGCTGGAAACCCACAATATATATTCAAGTCTTGAATCAATTCAAAGCAGACAAAAGAAAAAAAAAAACAATATATTTGTCTTTGTTCTTTACTCCAGAATTTAAATATATTCCAGGGAAACAAACAATAAACCTGAGGATTTGAAGATCTTCAAGGGTACGGGGCAGCTTAAGGAAGCTGTAATCGGAAGGAGGCATGGTGAGGTAAACCCCCAAAAGACCAATAACAAATCCAAAGACAACAGAGGAAGCCACAGTTATCTCCCAAAAGCTTAGAGGAAACCCAGATCCCACATTTTCCTCTCCTCTTCTTGGGCTTTCTGTCTTCATCTTTCACAAAATTTTCCTTTCTCTTTCCTTCAAGAAATAGAGAGAGAAAGAGAGAGGCCGAAGTTTTCACCTTCTTTGCTTTTGGGGCACTTCTTCTTTCTCTTTTCCTTCTTCTCCTTCTTCCTTCTTCCTTCCTTTTGTTATTTAGTTTTGTTTGTTTTTATTATAATTTGTCGTTTTTTTTTTCTTGTTTTTTTTTCTCTCCCTCTTTCTTTATCTTATTACAGAGACGGAGAGAGAAGAAGAGAAAAGCATATTCTCATGGGATAGAATGTTTTTAGTTTTTAAGTTGAATTTATATACATATAACAATAATTGGCTATTCTCATTCATTAATTAAACCTAAATTTATTGGTTTTGGGATTTTTACCTCTACATGGAGTTCTATGAAACATGGAAAAGTTGTTTTATACAACACGATTAGGATTCTAATTAATATACATATACTTATTATTATTATTATTATTATTATTATTATATATTGTATCTGTCCCATAATACATATTCTGTTTTATTTTTTATATATCTCAATTTAATAATTTTATTTTTTAATTCAAATAATATTTTATATTGATATTAAAATAATATTATTATTAAAAAATATGTTCAAAATAGAGATAATAATTAAGAAATAATTTTTAATTTAAATTTTTTAAAGGGGTAATTACTATAAAATCTATATATTTTATTATATTATATTAAAAAGTTTATATGTTTTTAAAATTATATTATAAAGTCTCTATATTTTAATTCCGTTAAAATATGAGATCTTTCTGTTAAATTCACCACATTTTACCATTTACAAATTGTGAAAAGACATTACTATCCTTATTTATATACAAAATCTAGAGAGTGAAAAATCGTTTGAACAAAACATCCTCTTGTCTTCTCTTAACTGCTTCCCCTTTGCCAAAATCGAATTGCATGAAATAACTTCTCAAATTAAAATCTTCAAGAACAAAAATTTCATATTAAAAGTTCTCAAAACATTATTTTTGAAAAAGCCGTTACCATTGCTTCACCATTAACCATTCTGAATTTTTGAAGAAAGCATTGGTTACAAAAGAGCTAAAGAGGTATGTGCATATTGGTTTTTCAAATTTAATCCATATGTATATTGTGTTTTGTATTTTTAAGGATGAGTTGGTGATTTGGATTTTGAAGGGTTATTGAATAGTGGGTGGGTTTAATGGGTTTGAGTAAAAGGGGTTAAATTATAATTTTTTTTTTCTTAGTTGTGGTGTTTATGGGTTATATTTATATTTTGGTTAGTTATTGTGTGAAGTGTATGTGTGTTTGGGGGTTAGGGATAGGGTTTTGGTAGATATTGGGGTTAGGATTTGGGTATAAAGGCTTGAATTGACTGAGTATAAAATAATGAATATCAGATGTTGG
This sequence comes from Aleurites moluccanus, assembly GCA_948193065.1. Lineage (NCBI taxonomy): Eukaryota > Viridiplantae > Streptophyta > Magnoliopsida > Malpighiales > Euphorbiaceae > Aleurites > Aleurites moluccanus. The sequence continues at coordinate 31,274 of CANXYC011774378.1, forward strand.
GGATTATAAAATAATATTTTAGGGTTGTTTTTGTAAATGAGTGTTTGTCATTGGCTGCATTTGTTTATTATTTTTTATTTGTTTATTGTATGTGGGTGTGACAGTGTGAAACTTTGCAAATGAGTCTACCATTGTGCTTATTTATTTCGTTTGTTCTTGATTTTCAGATGGCATATGCAGAATCATACACTTTGCATCTTCACTTTAAGAATTATAAACCATACATGGACAATGTGAAACCAAATACATATTCTAAAGTAATACTAGTTAGAAATTGCTACAAGACTTTTCAGACATTAAAAGCCCAAAATATTGAGATAAGCAGTGGGAATGGGAAGATATTGAGGATTGATGCGGATGTGGATGATTTGTTCAGACAATATAGAGAAAATCCTAAAGTCTTTATATATGTAGATGAGATAGTGGAACCTATTGATTTTGCTAGACCTAAAGTTCAATTTGAGGTGAATGTGGAACCTGAATGTCACGACCCACTTTTGGGTGTCACGACCCACTCTCATGAGCAGCGACGGTCCTAGGGCATGGGAGATGCCAATGGTGATCGGCACCCGTAGAACCCAGTATCAATCACATTCATAATATATATACATATCGCAGCGGAAAAAAAATTATCCTTCATAGTGCAGCGGAAACCCATCATCAATTACATACAGCATATATAAATATCCAGTCACTCACATTACACTATTCATTCTGAAAATACCATCTTATATATCATCATAAACATATATATTTGTTCATGTCTTAGCTAACCCATACATACCCCATGGAGCAGCTAGATATGAACATCAAAATACAGAGTACAAAATATATATACATCAGTAATGCTGGCAGAAATCCCTGGATGATAGATGACAGGATTTTGCAATTTACTCCTCTCCTGAAATAGTTAAACAATGAGAGGGTGAGTATATAAGATACTCAGTGAATCTATATGCATCGCCAATAAAAGTGAGGTTAACAGAAGAACCAATGATATCAAAAGCTCAATATAACCAATTTACAGAAGCATTTACAGTAAATGACATAATAGATCAATAAGGATATCAAAGGTTCGATACCATAGAGAAAAACAGATAAAGAGCTGGATTGTATAAAATTATACAATCTCCTGTAGCATCAATCTGGACTATATGTGAACTATATGCGCACATACAATCTCCTGTAGCAATATCTGTATCATAAGACGGATCAAATCTTATGGCTAGGTCCATAACCTTTTTCCTAGCTAGGGTATCAGTAATACAATGTGCATAAGGTCAACAGTATTTTCCCATTACCCTGTCGAATCGGTAGTTTTGTTATATCGCTATAAGGTCAACATAAGAAGGAAACTTATCAATGGACACCATTATACTACAATGGTATCCTCAATTTCAACAAATTCAATATCAATCAATCAATAACAGTTAAGTAGCAACAGCTCATTAGAATCAACTAATGAGCCTAAAATCAATAAGATATCAATAATAGTCAATGAAACGATGACCAAAGGTCTAACGAGCAAAAATGGGAACAAACATATTTTGGTCATTTGCGGCAAAAAAGTTGACGCAATTAGCATGCCATTGTCGCTGGCGATGGTGGCATTCAAATAGTTGGCCTACGGAAATTTTAGCATGGTTTTGGTGCAATTTTGACATTTCCCCAAATATCAACTAATATGCACATGGAAAGCAATTTAGAGGCAATAACCACAACTCAAAATATTCATCGAAAGCATCAAATAAGCAATGAAAAACACAAGCCAAGCAAGAACAACACTTAGGCAAATTGTGCAATTTAGGGTTCGGCCAAGGTGCACTTTGCACAAATGGATTCCAAATTTCATTTAATCAATTAGGGCAAGTAAATTGTTGCATAGTAAACTCACCTAAACTTCCAAATCACCAAAATCAATGAAATTGCTAGCCAATCCCTCAATCCTTGGTTTAGGCCAATTTGGATGATTTTTTCCAAACGAGTTTTCCACAACGAAACGAACGTCAATTAAATACCTATTAATACCAAATTGACTTATTCTAAAGCCAATTTACACATCCTAATCCATATACTCAAAATAAAAAGTCACAACTTCAATTTTAGGGTTAGAAATTGGAGAAAATTGTTTAATGCATCAATTGATGCAATTAAACCATTTACCCATTCCTTTTATCATCAATTTAACCTATTTAAACCAAAAAATTAAAGAAATAAACACTTACCCCAAAAAATCCAAAATGGACGAATTCCTCCTTGGCTTATTCTTCAATTTTTCTTGATTTTCTATGGTTGATTTTGGTAGATTAAGGTTTGTATGGTTTTAGTTTATGATTTTCTACACATTTACTTCACAAATTTGGAACAAAAAATCATTGAAATGGAAGAATGAAGCTCACAGATTTGGGAGGAAGAAATGCAGAAAAATTTGCAAAATTTTCACTAAGTGTCCTTTATATAGTAAGACAAAATAGGCAAATTACACTTTAGTCCTCCAATTTTTTAAAATTTGCTTTTGGTCCTTTTTTGCTCTGTAATTTATTTCGATAATTTCGTCTGGAATTAGAATTCAAAGTGAATGTTTAAACATCATATTTTAATTAATATTATTTAACAAAAATAGTTTCAGAGTCGTTCTGAAACTCAAACTGTCAAATTTCACTATTCACCGAAAATACTCTTTTGCTCATTTTAGCAGTGTTCTTTAATATTTTCTCAAATTTCTTTTTACTGTATTCACACATGAATATACCTTATCAATTACCCTTAAACTAAATTCAAAAATTCATCCGTCGTCTGTTCAGCTATTTTTACAGCAGCGATATCGATTCGGACGATTTTCGAAAAATTTTCTCATTTTCGCTCTAACTGATTTTCTAAAATTATTATTGGTCATTTTGATGATTTTAATCTATATACTGAGAATTTTATTCACTAAAACCCATGATGCATTTCTAGGGTATTACATTGCCGCAATGGTCCTAGGGCACGGGTATACTTAAGGTCACCGGAAACCCGTAAAACCCATTAACAATCCATTTATCAATCATTCAATCAATATTAATTCATTAATCAATACTTAAATCTCATTTATTACTTATAAATTTTACAAAAATTTTGCCAGAGTTTCCTTTGTAATTTTAATACTATTCCAGACCCAAAACCGGATCTTTCATAAATTACACAGCCTGCACTAAAAATTATTTTACACTCCTAATAATTTGCCAACCTTATACCCTCAACTTCACAGATCAACAGTCATACTTAGCACTTCTAAATTTTTTTCAAAACATGAAAATTTTATTTTATCATTTATCTCTATCACTGTCTTTATCACTTTATTATCATTGACATTTTCAATCATTATGTATTATACATTACATTTTGAATGTCACTGTAATATTAAATATTTCACTGTTCATACATCCTTATACTACTCAATCATCTAATTATACACAGTACCATAGAGCTCTAAGAATTTTCACTAATGACCTTTAACAAATATAATTCTACCTTGATGTACTTAATATCACAAGTCGGAAATGAAATTAACTTGGAATCATCTTCCTCTATCTCATCCCTGTAAAAATTATAAACCACTATTTGGTGAGTATAAAATACTCGGTGAGCATGCATACATCATTATATATGAGATATAAGCATATGATAATAAAAGATATCAACGGTAAGCAATAAGATATAAGTTTGTGATCAATGAACAGGTAAGTAATACTCGTATCATGTAGATAAGACAGATAAAGGGATGGACTATATGTAAACATACAGTCTCCAGTAGTATCAGTATGGACTATATGCAAACATACAGTCTCTAGTAATATCAGTATCACATCAATATTAGTAAGCATAAGACTGATCGACCCTATGGCCAGGAATATAGCCCTTCCCAGCTAGGGCATCAGTAATACAGTGTGCACATCGTCGACAGTATTTTCCTACTACCCTGTCGGAGCGGTAGCTCTGTGAAATTCATATGTAAAATGGGTCAAGGGAAAATCAATATCAATAGCCAGTAATCATTAGGAACATTATGGTACAATGACTTTCGATCAATACGCTACACAAAAGACATTTCCATATCAATAGCAATAAATAAATATGGATAAATTTCAATCTTTAGGAAGATCAAAGAATGATCATCAATAACAAAGTGACATTTAATTAAGAAGAAAACATATTCATAGGTCAACAAATCAAACATGGTATGCATAATAATGTATATATTACTCACCTCATAGAGTACTTTCTATAGCACTTTATTTATTCCTTTCGTTTCTAATTCCATTTCCTTGGTTCATTGCTCACATACTTATAGTATTCATTACTATCTTTTATTCATTCTTGACTCTACATATTCAATTAATTTCTATTTAGATATTATTTAACATAAAATTATATTACTTATACTAATATTAAAGAAAATTCTTCAAATTTCCAAGTTACTAGGATTTTGCCTATAAAGAACCTTACTGGCAGTCTGTGTTTTATTACTCATATCTCTCTCTACACTTATTCAATTGCTTCAATTATTATTCCTAATTAAACTTAACATATATGGTTCTAACATATCCAAATTTCACATTAATCCCATTACTATACAATTTATGGTGTTAATTTAAATTTAGGCTTATAACCAGCCCTGCTACCCTGCATTCTGCCTGCAATCCTATTCTGGCAGATTATGTTCCTTTGCCAATAACTCAAAAATACTTAACCAATTTCTGTAATTCATTTTCCTATTGAAAATAGACACATAAAATTATAACATATCAAAATTTCAGAATTTTTGGATCACTATATAATTATTGGTGAACTTCTAAAATTAAATTATTGTCCTGAAATTCCTATCCAGACATACCCTGTTTTTATGCTTATAATTGATTCTGTACTCATCCAATTACAAAAATATTTTATAGCCATTTATATAACATATAAATGAACATTTTTAATTTTTAATACTTCCTCTAATTCAAAATTTAAAGTCCTCAAATTAATAGAATTCTATAACCTATGTTCTGTTAAATAGTCATTCCGGCAGTTTACACTTATAATCTAATATCTCACAAACCACAATTCTAATTGTAAAACCCTTTTATAGGATTATATATAAGACATAAATTAACACTTTTTTATTTTGAACACATCTTGTAATTCTGTCTCTATCATTATGTATAATAAAAATACAGTAGCATTTTCTAGAAAACCTAATTCCAGGTCAATCAAAATTTTTAACAAATAACGCTTTCCTCACTTCAAATTTTCCAAATTCCTTTTACAGAAATCTAATTAAAATATTTATCTACAAGTTTAATGTTTTGACCATCCTCAAATTCAGTCATTAAAATTTCAGAATATTAGCCTCAATTTACTGCCTCAAAATAGAATTCAGAAACTATATAAACCCTAACTCATTCTTTATATTTTTAACTTAATTACCTCAATTATTTGCCAAATCAAACCTTAGAAATCTTAAATACAATCAAATAACTAAGTTTAGGAAGCTTTACCTTAAACTTGAATTATGGAATTCCTTCTCCTTTTTATTCCGCCAAACAACTCACATAATCTCCATCAATTTTCTCTTCTTCCTCTTCTTTCTCTCATCCTTTCCTATCAAATTTTGGTTGATTTTTTTTTGGAAAGGTTAGAAGTATATTTTTGGTGGTTTTCTTCTATATGTGCTTCAGCCACTCCTCTCCAAAAATGGCAGCCAATACTTCTTCTTTATACACTAAAACCAACTCCAAAAAGAAATGAAGACAAAACAATAGAAATTTCTAGATTTTGGCTTATTTGGCACCTATTTAATTAATTAATAAACCAATTAATTATTCACCTCCACTACCATTATTTTCG
>CANXYC011774386.1:0-12896 GCA_948193065.1 Aleurites moluccanus
CTTTTTTCTAGGATTTAGATGAAGTTAATTGAATAATAAAGGTTGATGACAATGATTTATGATTTTAATTGTTCTTAATATATAGTTTGATTTGTTAATTTTGATTTATAAGTGTTTTATAATTGACCATTATAATCACTATCTAAGGTAGCTATTTACAAGCGAGAGCTGCAATAGTTATTTGTTCATGGAATTAATAAGTTAAGGCATGTATTACTAAGAGATTAGGGTACACTTTAGTGGATATTATGAAATTGCTAAGAATCTTAATGAATTAACATTGATTCGGTAATCACGAGAGTAAACACTTGCATTAATGTTAATGTTTGGATTTTTGTTCGAAAGAGATTAATTTATAATTTAAAGTAATCAATCCATCAAACGCTTTAGTTTTGAAATCATTATTGAGTCAATCAACCGGGTAAATTCAATTAACGGAATCTAAATTCTAGATCGTTTTCTTTAATATCTTAAATTCTCAAGTTGAAATTTCTTATTTATTTAATTTTACTTTAAAAATTCATCCAAATCAAATTAATTTTTTTCCAATTAATAAAGATAATATAAAAGTAATTGATAACATCTCTTTGTGGAACGATACTTGCTATTACTCTATTACTTGCTATTACTCTATTACTTGCTAAAATGATTCGTGCACTTGCGAAAAGTCCAAACACTACAATGAAAATGAAGAGAAATACATGACGCCTAAGTCATTCAAAAGCAGCTGTTTTAGTGTTTTGTTTGCACAAAATTCATATGCTTCCAAGTTCTAATATAATTCATGTCCATAAGATTATAAGCAACACAACCTTCCATGAAGACGACTTGTAACATCTTTAAGAGCTAAATAAAACATTGTTTAGAACTAAATAAAACATTGTTTGGGACATATTAGATGGTCTTTTCCATATATAGCAGCATGAGTTGGCATAACCGCAAGGCACGGCAGATGTCATCTGCAGCTGATCATCTTTTCTTAAAACCATATTTCTTGCGTTCATAGAACAGATCTGTTTTGGCACTCCCTAAATTAACAATTTTGGGACACCCATCCCTATCCTTCTCCTGCTGTGTGCACTCTTTGCAATAGTAGGCATCTGAGATACCAACCCCTCCGCATATAACACATCGACCTTGGAAGGATCCATAATTGCACTCATCACAAATTCGCACCAATGTGCAAGGACGCACATAGGAATCACATATTACACATTTCCCATCATCTTTCTCACAAAGTCGCCCAATGGCAATTCCTGGCTGCTTCCGGCACATAATCAAATCGGGATGGTGCTTGGCCATGCTTCCAGATCCGAGTTTCTACTTTGCCTGCAACCTGAAAAAATATGTCCATGCAACTGAGAACATTAACACTTTTCTCATTCACAATATTGTAGTCCAAATTCAAAAATTCATAAGCACAACCATGAAAAATAAATATACAGACTACAAAGTCACTGTCTAAATTGTGCATTTGCAAGGCAACTGCAGAACAGAATTAAGAGCATGCAGCTTCTGCAGCTTTCCATTTATTAATTGAAAGAATTTCAATGCTTCATAGAGAAAATTATTAAAACCACCACCCAAAATCATAAGGATCAAACAAACAAAAAAAGTAGTTTTATAACCAGACATCTCCAGTGACCAGACAGCAGACTCGATTGTTACTCAATCATGTCTCTCAATTAACCTGCTAATTTCCTTTTAAGCTTTACACTACAATAAATGTACAGACTACAGAGTCACTGACTAAATTGTTCATTTGCAAGGCAACTGCAGAACAGAATTAAGAGCACACAGCTTCTGCAGCTTTCCATTTATTAATTGAATGACTTTCAATGATTGATAGAGAAAATTATTAAAACCACCACCCAAAATCATAAAGATCAAACAGACAAAAAAATTAGTGTTATAACCAGACATCTCCGGACAGCAGACTCAATTCTCATCCAATCATGTCACAATTAACCTGCTAATTTCCTTTCAAAATTTACACTACAATAATGCCTTGGGAACCTGCCCCAGTTTCCAGGATCAAGCTCAAATAGTAATCTAAATTCCTACATCAAGGATAAGAATTATGCTTCACGCAAGTGTTTCCCAAGTAACTTTTGGACATTAAGATTTCCCCAAAATGGCATTGAGATTTGATTTTTCTTATTCCATTGCCAGACTTATAAGTCAATTTTATGTAAAGAAAAAAGAAAAAAGCATGCCTGGGCATGAGAATACATGTGTATCATTAAAATCAAGAAAAATTCTGATCTTTTAAAAAATTACTTCTAAATCTGTAACAAATCAATTTAAAGAAACTTTACACTGTTTAGGATTGTACTTAGAGCAGTATGGAAGCACTAGTGAGTAGTGAGGATAGTCTGGAGCCCAATCCCCAGAAAATCTCGAGAAGAACATAGAAAATAAAAAATGCAGAGAAATATTAAATAGATCATAGTTTTCTGTTGCAAAGGAACAAGGAGACGGCGAGAAAGGGAAACACAGCAATTTGCAAAAGCAACATGAGCACCGTTGATACAATTGTATATGACAAGGAAATGCATTATGATTACTGATTAATAGGCTTCTTATATTCTTCTAAGAGATTAGTTTAGCTAAAACAAGAACCGAGTTTGAGACAAACTATATGCTTTACACATAAATCATGTTATATTGAGAAGAAGAAGAAGAAAAGCTTTAGAAAAAGAAAAAGGAAAGAAAAGAAGAACAAAAAAACAAAAAGAAAAAGGAAAAGAAAAGAAAAACTGACAAAAAGAATAAAAAAGAGAAAGAAATTATGTAACATGGCATTCTACAATTGTATCCAATCCTTCATATACTATAATTATTGTATATAACTTTTATATCATATGTAATTTTTATATCAGCTGGCTAATCTAATTCAGTAGTTGAATTGGCAATTTATCATGGACACAGATAATAATATATTTCTCTCTTCCTAGTTTGCTAATGTGGATCTAATAGAAAAGTAATTCCCTTCTCTTCTCTCTCAGCAACCAGTATGAAAGGTAATCTCAGAAAAAATGTTAAAATTTTTATGTGCTTTAATTCCTTGAACAATGAGTGTAAATTCTAATCCAACTCCATGCTCACCCCTTTTACTCTCCTTGTGGTTCCATCCCTCTTTCTCTCCATTCCATGTGCACAAGGGCACTTTTTGAGAGGAGATTGCAACAAAGCTTTGTGGGTTAAATTTGCAGACTTTGGATACAAAACCATCATAAAATTATTTATTATTGTACTGGACACAAAAATCATAAATTTATTTTATTATTGTATTGCATAACTAAAACGAAACACAAGATAATTCGCATAGTCAAACAAATGCTTTAAAAATACAAGGTAAATGAAACAATAATGCAACACAACAAAAAAATCTCATCTAGGAACCAAATCATTCACCTTCAAACCTAACTAATCACTTAAAAAATAGTCAAAAAGAATTCTAAGGCTTTGTACCATCCAAAAATTTACCAATTAATCAAGCCCAATAATTACCTATAGAAACACCTCAAACCAATCCGAATGTCTCCGCATATGACCAACAGACATTTTGAGTTCAAAATGAAATCTATTTTACAAATAAAACACACACAAGTTAAGATCCGTCCTCCAAGAACATGACCTTTTCTTTACCAAGAAACAAAAGTTAGCCTAATACCAGGGAATAAAACCGTAAGACGGCGTAAGTAAAGGAACCATGTTAAAGAAAAACATCAAAATAGAAGACAATCAAAGGGTTAACCTAACTAACCTGCGCAGAAGGAGACGATTAAGCTTTAACGCAGCTCTCTGTATATTGGCGGAGTTCGGAGGAACACTAAACAATGATTGTTAAGATGAGAACGTACCTATATATGGTTCTTTCCCATCAGGCCCAAATATACTCATGGGCTCCTGGCCCAGTAATGTTTTAGTCTACATACACTTTGTATGAGCATTTTTTTTTTTTTTTAAAGTTTGCAACTTTTCAGATTTTTTTTTTATTTTTTATTATTCTATCATCCAGACATATTAGTCAACTCAGCAAATAGAAAATGCACATGCGCACATTTAACCATCAAAATCTGAATCTTTAATAAAATCACTTTCACTGGTTTCTTTGTTTGTTTAGGATACTAAATAGAACAGCAGTTAACTACTTCAGCAGTACAGCCATACCTTTAGCTATTCTTGAGATAAAAACGAAGTCCAAAACTTTTGACATTAAAGGAACAAGCAGATGCATTGGATATTTCCTTAACAAAAAATATCTAGGAGAAGTCAAAAACAGTTAGGATTTTGAGGTATATATAGTTATCGTAGGTATTACTAATTAGTAATTTTGATCTTTAAAAGCAACATTTCTTCTAAAATGAGAAAAGATCCTTGGCGAGATATGGATTATAAAGAGATCCGAAAGCATCAATTGAACGTACAATTATGGGGTATGTATGGTACACTCTACGATTGATAATAGAATACTGTTCTAAGAATAGGATTCTATTTTTCTTTTTTTATACAAAAAATTTATAAAATATTATTGTCGATATGATACATGTAAATTTTTAAAAATTTAAATTTCAATAAATTTAAACGTTTAAATATTAAATAATATTTTAATATATATTATATATTATCAACATATTTATTAATAATCAAATAAAATAAATTATATTCTTCAATTCAATAAGTATTTCCATCAATTTAGTAAATATTTTTTTTTTATTATCCATTTAGTCTTTTTTTTTATTGTCAATATATTAATTATTAATGAATACTATCATTATCGAACATGATTACATAAGCGTGTCGGAAAATCGTTTATCACATATTAAACACGTATCGAAAGCGTGTTGATTTCAGACATGTATTTGACACCAACGCTCTAACAAGGAGAGAGTATGCGTACTTTATAGCAAAAGGGTGCGTAAAAAAGAAAGAGCTCAAGAACCACAAGGTCCAGGTACCACATTTCTTATTTATTTATTTGATCCTCAATTTAGTCTGTGTTCTAACAAAAAGCATGAACATTTGCAAATTATGTTAATTAATTTGATTAGAGTATATGCAATTGTACACAATTAAAAATAAATTATTTTGGGAATGAGCTTTTGTGTCAGTAGTACTGGAGTAATCTCCAAAATTATAAGGTTGTGAATTTCAATCCACTTAGAGCCAAGTAAAAAATGTATATATATTTTTCTACATTTTCAGAATTTGTTGGTTCTCACTGGAAACAGGGGGTGCCAGCATTATTTCTGCAGGGTGGACAGAGAAGAAATTGCCCCATTCCCAAATCACAGGATATCCAGAAAGACGAGTGGAATTAGAATTTTTCGAGAGCGAAATTCCTGTATTTGACTTGGATAATTTACTTGGGGCATCTGCAGAAGTGTTAGGCAAGGGAAAACTTGGCACTTCCTACAAAGCAAACATGGAATCAGGTGCTGCTGTTGCTGTTAAGAGAGTCAAATACATGACCGGCTTGAGCAAGAAGGAATTTGTCCAGCAAATGCAGCTTCTAGGAAAGCTCAGGCACGAAAACCTTGTCACAATTATTGCTTTTTGCTACTCCAAAGAGGAAAAGCTGGTCATCTATGAATTTGTTGGCAATTTATTTCAGATATTACATGGTCAGTTCAGATATTGGCAACAAGAGAAGGCCATAATGATATGTTGAAACTTAGTTAGCTCTCCAGTGTACTGATGAGACACCAGAGAAACGGCCAAAAGTCAGTGAAGTATTAACAAGGATACAAGAGATGAACTAATAATTGTAATTTACATAGCCAAAAGCATTATTAATGCTAGACTTGTTAATGTGTTTCTCCTACACTCAATTTGGGTCCAATTTTTTTTGCAAGGAAATAATCGTTTTAATTACCTGTATCAAAGCCTCTATCATATGTATATGTCCCTTTTTAAGTTTAAATAAACTAATAATCTTACAGTCCTTAAGTTTGAACTAATAATAATCTTACAGTCATGGTAATAACGCACTGCCACTTAAAACCACAGAATTGGATAGTTTATAAATTTAAGCCTCCTTCAAAATATCAGTATAAGATCAATAGTTAATTCTCTCTTGGGATGAAAAATTCATGCTGCTAACTAGTCTGCTACATGACAAGTGCAAACTTAAATAAGTTGAATTAAATAAAAATAAAATACAATACATTTATGAAATTATTTGGAAAAAAAAAAAGAGAGAGAATAACAGACAAGATTACGCAAGTAGTAAGAGATTAGGTTGAAGTTGTTGCTGCAGCCTAACACAGAGTTTCATTCTTATCATATAAACAAGAAAAAAGAGTCATATACTTGATAATGAAGGAAGGGATAAGATCCAGTTGGAATAAAAAGCAAAGCCATAGAGATACGTGTCAACCTTAATGCATTAGCATCTCACAGGTGTCCATAACACTTCAACTCCAGTTTGGCTAATTTAGGCTCTAACGCCTACACTTCTCATCCATGCAAGAACTACTTCTCCCTTTCTTTCATCTGCTCTTTCTTTCTATATTTTCTTTAGCAAACTTTGAGTATCACTTCAAAATCCTCACTAGCAGGCGTTGAACTAATTAAGTTAGTTAAGCTTTACCAAGAAAGAGAATAAGGAGAAGGAAAAGATACCCAGAATTAATAATAGCTTATATCAAACACCATGCCTCCTCGAAGATATGCATTTGGGAGGGCAGAAGAGGCCACCCACCCTGACTCCATGAGAGCTACGTTAGCTGAATTCATCTCAACTCTCATCTTCGTCTTCGCTGGTGAAGGCTCCGTCCTTGCTCTTGGTATGTATATATGCATAAATATAAGTACATTTTTAATATTTCAAAAAGATAGTCCACTTTTTTATTTAACCTAAAAATCAACGAGTTACAATGTGTTGTTTTAATAATACTCTTCTTGATCTCCTAATATCACTTTCTCCATTGAATAATTAACAAGTAGTTGGTTAATTATAAGAAAGGTTCTTCAATCCTTGATGTTTCTTCTTTGATTCCCTGTTCTTTTCTTTCTTAATCTGTCTTTGTATGTGGTGCAGACAAATTGTATAAGGAAACAGGGCCACCGGCTTCAGGGCTAGTGATGGTTGCACTGGCGCATGCATTGGCACTGTTTTCTGCTGTATCAGCAAGCATCAACATATCAGGTGGCCATGTAAATCCAGCTGTTACTTTCGGAGCTCTTGTTGGAGGAAGGATCTCAGTCCTTCGCGCTTTCTTTTACTGGATTGCTCAGCTTTTTGGATCTATTGTTGCTTCTCTTTTGTTGAGGCTTGCCACTAATGGCATGGTAAAATTAATTAAATTATATTAATTACTACATAAATTAATTCTAATTGAAAAAAAAATAATAATAATGTATATCTTCTATTATCTTATTATTGCAGAGACCAGCAGGATTTCACGTGACATCAGGGGTTGGAGAAGTTCATGGCCTTCTGCTGGAGATAATAATGACATTTGGACTGGTATACATTGTATATGCAACAGCTGTTGATCCCAAAAGAGGAAGCTTAGGAATCATTGCCCCTCTAGCCATCGGACTGATTGTAGGGGCCAATATTTTAGTTGGTGGTCCTTTTGATGGAGCGTCAATGAATCCAGCAAGAGCATTTGGACCTGCACTTGTTGGGTGGAGATGGAGTAATCACTGGATTTACTGGGTGGGTCCTTTGATTGGAGGAGGATTAGCTGCTCTCATATATGAGTACATGGTCATCCCAACAGAGCCACCACACCATACTCATCAGCCTCTGGCTCCTGAAGACTACTAAGTGCCTCCTTTTGGTCACCAGTTTTTTTTATTTGTATTTGTCCATGCATATGCTTCTGTTTAGCCAACGATTCTCTTTTCTTTTCTTTTCTTTTCTTTAGTTGTTTCTATACTCGTGTCTGTGTGCATCTCATGTGTCTCTTTTCGGGTCTGGTATCTTTAACCTTTAGCGTTCCGTCGACTCTTGTCAACTGCTGCTTTGTTCTTGGATGATGGTAGATGGGTAGTAATAAAAAGCACATCTGACGTTTTTCTGCATTTTATTCCATAATAAAAAATATATCTGATTCTGTTACTACTGTATTTTGTTCCATATTCTTGTCTTTACAACTGCTACATCAATTTCAAATTTACATCTCATGTCCACAAATTGTACAATATAACAATTTGTAATTGGTTGTTGCTTTCCAGTGAAGCTAACACTAAATGCCGTAAGGTGCTTTGTTGTAATTTGATGTGGCCTTGAAAAACCGGTCACTGGAGTAAAACATTCATGTAAATTCCACATAATTGACGAACTGGGAGAAACGAATGTAACTTCCCTGCACAAAAGGTTTCATGATTGAATGAAATTGAGCTGTACAGTATCTAAGCCGAGATCTATCAACGGTTATAGAGTCTGGCAACCACTGGAGAAAGTTCAGTGTTATCAGGTGCTCTTGGATTGATTGCATAATAATCAGACCGATAACAAGCCGAGTCTTTCAGCCAATTTCCCTTCAGAATACATACAATATGGAAACCAAGTTTCACCACCATTCCTCCTCCTTTTTCTTTCTATAGGGTAAGCTAAGGTGCCTGCACATACCTACAACACATGGGAGATCTTGAATTTCTAAATTACTTCAGAAGTAATACCTGTAATTAAAACAATTTCGAAGTTATGGCTACTGTTTCTTCAATTATCTGAAGCAACTATAATCCCCATCTTGCTAAAGAAAAGGCCACTTTTATGTTTTAAAAGAGTGTGACAAATGAAATCTAGAAGGCGAGGACAAGGTGTACGAGTGAATAATAAACAGGCACTCCACGAGAAGAGAATTGCGTAAACTTGTACAATTTGCAGAATGAAATATGAACGAGTGAAATAAATTTACAAGATCATAATCCCACTTCAAATATCAAGCTACATTACCATTCATACAGACTCTCAAAAGACAGGTTAGCTTTCCAATATCTCATGGTTTCTTTCTGTATCAATTGCACCTTCTATGCAACACTAGCAATTAGCAAATCGCCGCTTCTCGTTATGAGCATATGACCCCATGGAGCTTAACCGACATTTGGCATTAATAAAAAATAAATTGTCTGATTGCCCACAACACTATTCACCTAGTAAAACATCTCCGAAGGAAAAACAGATCCTAGTTTGCTCAGGGAAAGGAGAAATCCAGCAAAAGAACCATAAAGAAGCCCATGAAATCCTAATTATCAATCGCATGTTAGAAACATGCAATTGCACTAGAATCAATTTCAAACAGAAAAAAAATGTTGATCGCGAGATACAGATATCTGGGCCGAAGTTAAGAAATATATCTGTAATTTTGATTATCCAAAGAATCAAGTCTACATTTGTATTCAAAATTTGTTCATTTAGTCATGGAATGAGTTTGTTTTGAAATATGAGCTTAAAGCAGTAAATTTAAAAAAAACAAAAATTGAAGAATACTGATCAGAGGGTCTGAATATATCATTTATATTTTGCGATATACATACATAGGAGGCAACAAAGACAAACGGTTGGTTAATACCCGCTTCAACAATTTAGTTCAGCTTTTACAAGACATATTCCTGCTTTATCTAACTAATCTTTAACCAGTACAATAATGACATTAAAACTGTTGGAATGTGGATATCCCAGACAAAACAAAAGAAAAAGGAACAAGATATAAGTTGACTCCACCCAGCTAAAACGGCCCACGACCAAATAATGTTGAATAAAATGAAGCAGCCAAGCTCAATGAAGTCGTGATGACCAAATGCTCCAAAATGATGAAGCCTAAGCTCATTTGGAGCTCATGTCATATATAATCTGACAATATAGTATCACAGCTTACATGCCAGCCCATGTCAATATAAAAATGACAATACTGTGTCAGAGCTTACATGCCAGTCCATAAAAAAGATCCACAGGAAAGTAGTAATCCACCCATGCCAATCCATAAAAATTATCCACAGGAAAGCAGTAATCCACCCATTAATAGAGAAAGCTAAGATCAATAGAAAAGCTTGGGTCCATTCAAGACTAATGAACTATAAGGATAACAAGAACTAAGTTCAGCTCAACTAATATAAGCCCTACCGAACCTAAGATCAATAGAAAAGCTTGGGTCCATTGAAGACTAATGAACTATAAGGCCAACAAGAGCTAAGTTCGACTCAACTAATATGAGCCCTACCCCTTGCATACTCTTGCATTCAAGGGGAGGGAACAAATAGCAAAAAGAAATGAAAAGTAGTAATCCGCAGATAGAAAAGCTTGTGCCAGTTGAAGACCTGTGGACTACAAGGGCAATAAGAGCTAAGTTCGGCTCAACTATAAGCTCGAGCCATATATATGTGAGAAAAGCCCAAATGCAAGGAAGCCCACTACTCCACCATGTGGAAGTAAAAGCCCAAGCAAGAGATAAGTCCATTTAATTTTTCCAACTCAAAGTATCTATGAAAAATATGAGTCTAACACTCCTTGATATTTTTCATAAAGATTCCAAGTTTAGCTCTTATGAATTCAAACTTGTCTCTTGAAAGAGCTTTTGTCATTATATCTGCAACCTGCTCTTCTAAGCTGCAATGCATAAGTTTAATTTCACCAGCCTTTTTTATTTCTCTCATGACATGAATATAAAAAATTATTTAATTATCGACAGAATAAACCGTCAATAATGATAAAATAATCTATCGACAAATAAAATTATTGACGAAATGGTGACAAACAAAATTAGTTGGATAAAGCATTATCGTAAATATTTGTCGATCGATTTACTGACGAAAATATGGTTGGTATTTTAAATAAAGTTTGTTGGTACTTTTACCAATGAAATATGTCCGTCGGTAAATATAGCTATTGAGAGGGAAGGGTTTAGGGTTTAATGTTGGTAATTTAAATGCTTTTGTCACCAATTTCTGTTGGTAAATCCGTCGATAAAATTTAAATATATTTTTTACATTATTAAAATATTAAAAATTAAAAATATATTTATATATTTTTAATAATTACATTATACAATAATATAAAAATTTATAAATATGAACAAGAATATGAAAAATTCATTACAAAAAATAAAAATATCTAACTAATGTCTGTATGGTCCTTATTATCTAAATTCTCGTGATCCATAAGATAATCATCATCTCATGTAGTAGCACCATCTCTCGAGGTTTCAGGATCAGAAGCTGGTTGAGCAGTAGGCTGTGATGGCAAAGAAGCAAACTCAAATGGCGAAGTAGCATATGTAAATTATGGAACAGGTATGCTACTGGATGTTGCTACCATATGCATCTACTATTGCATAAGTTGTCTGTCAAGCTCCAACTGCTAGATGTGCTGCTCACACTCTCTATCATACTCCATCAGTTGTCTCTCCATCTCCTACACTTGCTCTTGTACTCGCCTATTTATTTCTTCTTAGATATCTTCCGGTGTAGGCGGTGGGGCAGAAGAAAAGTTGTTACTGATGTGCCCATAAAACTGGAGGGCCTGTGTACCAATGCTATAAACTCTTCCCTTTGTGGACCCCCTAATAACTCAAAGCTATAACTCAGCCTCATCCACTTGAGTAGGCTTCGTTGATCCCAGAGATGACTGAGATAATTGCTCACGGAGGTTACTAATGTTCTTTTGTATTAAAAAATCACAGTTGTTAGAATTCATCATATAAAACCCATAATCAAATTTTGTTAAATTAAATTGATCATTTATTTAATTTAGGTACTTACATGAACCCTCCACGATCTCGTGTCGATAAATATCTACTCGTCGTGTTTCTTCGTGTGTGTATGGATGAAAAGCTCAACGGGCAGTGGGACACGTCCCAATCTCTCATCCTATTAATAGTAACATATCTATTAAACTAATATTTAATTAAATTCAAACATTAAAATTAAATAGTACTATCGATGTAAACATTACCAACTGTCTGTTGTACTATACATGGATAACGACCCACAGTACGTCTAGATGGACCAGCTCCTGGACCTCTAGTCTTCGAGATTCTATTATGACTGTTTTGTTCAAAAAGCCACTTGAATTATGGAGAAGCCCAATGTATAACACCTGAGATTTCTTTTGCTTGTATGTATTTTGAAATTCTTGTAATGATGTATATAAGATTTGTTATGGAATGTTTGTTTTGGAAGTGAGTTTTATTTGTTTTGATTTGAATTTTAGAGTTTGTGTTTGTACAAAATTTTGTGAATTTATATTCAAGATTTTAAAGAAAGAATTTAAGTTATGTTGTAACCTTATGTGTCTAGTTTAAGTAGAAGGAAGAATCAAGGCATTTAGACTTCTGTAGCTCAAGATAGAGCTGGTTTAGCATATACTGTCGAAGTGAATTTTTCAGCTTTTGTCGTGAATAGTGCATGTGAACAGTAATCATGAACAGTAACCGTGAACAATAACTGTGAATAGTGCATATGAATAGTAACCATGAACAATAACTGTAAACAGTGCACGTGAACAGTAACTGTAAACAATAGCCGTAAACAGTAGCATGAACAGTAAACTTGAAATTTATTTTTAACAGTAGCTTTCTTTTTTCCTTTTCCTCTTATTTCTTTCTTCTTCTCTTTTCTTTTCCATTTCCTATTTCTCTCAACCATAAATCATTTTTCTTCATTTCTAAGGTTTTAATACTCCAATTAAGCCTTATTAATGCTATAAAATATAAATTAAAGACTATAAGAGCATCAATTCAAGCCAAATTGTTCAAAATTTCTTTGGAAGAGAAAATAAGGTAATTTTCTCAAATCTTCTCTTTAACTTGAGTTATGTTCTTTGTTAGCTAGAATAGTTATTTTTAAGTTGTGGGTGATCTTTTATGAGCATTAATGGCTAATAATTATGGTTAGATTTAGTAGTATGAAGATTTATGATTTTTGGATGAATAGTGCTA
>CANXYC011774514.1:0-12147 GCA_948193065.1 Aleurites moluccanus
AGAGTTTGGCAAGGCAACATATGCTAGGTGACATATGCAAGCTGGAATAGCGAAGTGGCATTACCAAATCAATTCGGCGAGCTGGGAAATGTGAAGTGGGATTGGTGAGCTGGCAAGCGTATTTTCTGTGGCAGTGGTCTATTTAACCCTAGCAACCTAGTAGCATTTTTCATGATTTTTCCTTCCTTCAACTTTCTCTTACTCTTTATCTTCTTGTTTATTAGCTCTTTGCAAGGTATGAAAAGTTCTTTCTATTTCTGGATCGTAAATTGCTAATTTTCCTCCACTAGTGCGAGTCATACACTAGTTAACATGATCAAAACAAAAATACTAAAAACAAAAATAAAATAAATAAATAAAAAATAAAAACAATCTAAATTAATTAAGATCAACAAACTCTAATATTATTTTAGAATTAAATCCCTGGCAACAGCGCCAAAAACTTGATCGCTATAAATCTATAACCCTAGCAAGTGCACTAGTTATCAAGTAGTATAAAAATATCGTTCCCACGAGGATTTAATAAAATAAGTATTAAAGTTATAATTAATCTAAAATTATTTAAAAACTTGAATTAAATTGGAATTTGAATAATTAAATCTAAAAGTCTAAATTAAAAAGCAAACAAATATTAATTAACTAATCAAACAATCAATAATAATTTGAGATAGCTAAAACTATTGGTTCACCTAATCAATTCAATGTATATCAATATATTAATCTATCTAAGATAAAAGTTGATTTTCATAAGCCGAAGTTTTTCTAATTTATTTAATATTCTCTCTTAAGATATATCAAACCTACTTCTATCAAGTAACCCTTAGATTTCTCTAATAGAGTTCTCGAGATAAAAATGCATTAAGTCCTAAGAAAACTTGTATAAAAAAATAACAGATGAATCATGTATATATATTTCTATATATCATTCAATTCACATCATGAATTACCATAGTCAAGCATGTGAAATCCTCTCTCTATTCATCCATATGAATCAATTCAATTAAGAGGTGATCTAACTCCTAATAGCATTAAGAACAATAATTCATAAATATATGAAAATAAAATCGCCTTGATTAAATTAATTAATTTCAAAACATTGTATGATTTAGGCTTTCCATAGCCTTAGCTAAAAAGGAATTTAGTTCATATTAAATCTAACAAAAATCAAAGAAAACAAGGTAGAAACCATAATAGAAAACATTAGAGAGTGATTCTTCTTAATTTTGAGTCTCTTTTAATCTTGATTGCTCGCTCACTAATCTTCTCTATTTTCTATAGTAGCCGCCTCTATTTTTCTTCCAAAATTCTCTCCCTTTACCCTAAAAATGCCCAGCTCCTTTTATAAGCTTCCAGCCCGACACATGCCCATGTCTCCTGATAGACATGCTCATATCTTCATTAAAACAGTAAATTCCAGCACATTTTTTCAAATATTTCTAAAAAGATAAATATAAGATAAATACAAAATAAATAGATAAATAATAATTAAAATATAAAAGAAACACCTAAAACCCTAAATAATTTGGATAAAACTAATATATATAATTTACACCTATCACTTTGACCCTAACTTCTTCTATAATTTATTCCAACAATTCTGTTGAGAATTGGATTTCAAAGTGGGGAATCAAAAGGCTTATTTTTATTTATACTTATTTATAAAAATAGTTTCAGAGTCATTCTGAAACCCATACATACCAATTTTCACTATTCCCCTCGAAGTTCCATTTATTTATGGTTTTGCCATTACTTTTTCAATATTCCTAAATGTTTTTCATCTCTTTCTTTTTACCATAATTACATATGTATTTATAAGATCTTTTACTCCCTAATCAGAATCAGAAATTCAACTATTGCTTGGACTGCTATTTTCTCGGCAGTGTTCTCGACACCGACGATTTTCGGAAAAGTAATTCATTCGCTTTCTAACTATGTCTCTAAAATTATTTCTCATCATTTCAATACCTTTAAACCATATACTGAGAATTAGATCATGCATATAAGATATGATTTCCTAGGGCATTACATTTTAACCCCTTCAAATAAATTCATCCTCAAATTTAAATAAAATGCATACCTCATTGTTGGAACAAGAATGGATATCTATCCTTCATCTCCTGCTCGCTCTCCCAAGTGCACTCCTTTATCGACTGGTTTCTCTAGTATACTTTTACCATGGGAATTTCCTTGTTCCTCAGTTGCTTGACTTGTCGATCAATTATCTCAACTGGAAGCTCCTCATACGACAAGTCCTCATTAAGCCACACATCCTGCATCTCCAATATATGTGACGGGTCTGATACATATTTCCACAACATGATAATGTGGAATACCGGATGTACATGACTCATATTAGGTGGAAGAGCCAATCTATAGGCCATATTACCAATCTTTTCCATAATCTCAAATGGACCTATAAATCTTGGTGACAACTTTTCCTTCTTCCCAAATCTCATAATACCTCTCATCGGTGAGATCTTAAGGAAGACATGATCACCAACTGCAAAATGTACATCCTTCCGCTTCGGATCGGCATAACTCTTCTGCCTACTGAAAGCAGTCTTCATCCGATCTCTAATCATTGGCACCTTTTCTATTGTTTCTTTGATCAACTATGGACACTCTAACTATTTCTCTCCTAGTTCCACCCAACACACTAGAGATCTATACTTCCTACCATATAGTGCTTCAAATGAAGCCATACCAATGGAAGAGTGGTAGCTATTGTTGTATGAGAATTCGATCAATGGAAGATATTGATCCCAGTTACCTTTGAAATCCAGAACACACAACTGAAGCATATCTTCCAAAGTCTGGATTGTCCTCTCCGACTACCCATTAGTCTGCAGATGAAAAGTAGTACTGAACCATAATTAAGTACCCGTAACCTCCTGAAATTTCTGCCAAAACCATGAAGTGAACTGTGTACCTCTATCTGATATAATCATTAATGGAACTCCATTAAGTCGCACAATTTTATCTACATATAATTGTGCATACTAAGCTGCAGTGTAGCAGGTCTTAACCTCTAAGAAATGGGCAGATTTCGTCAACCGGTCTATAATAACCCATATGGAGTCATAACCCCTCGTAGTCCACAGTAGACCTACTACAAAGTCCATAGTAACCTGCTCCCATTTCCACTCTGAAAACTAAATCTCCTGAAGCAACCATGATGGCTTTTGATGCTCAAACTTAACCTGCTAACAGGCTAAGCATTTAGACACAAACCAAGCTACATATCCCTTTACACCGGGCCACCAATACACATCTCTCAAATCATGGTATATCTTGGTAATCCCTGGATGTACACTATATGAAGAATAATGATCCTCTCTCATAATCCGATCCTGCAGCCCATCAATATTAGGTACACATATCTGCTTCCCATACTTCAGTATATCATCTTTCACTGTAAACTTTGTAATTTTACCATTCTGTACCTCTCCTTTAAGCTTTAGTAGATATGGATCCTTATCTTGAGCCACTGTAATATCATCAATCAATAGTGACTTCACCCGAAATTGGGCTATCAGAGCCTGGTTATGATCCTGGGATCCAAAATCCAACTCCATACCCAAATCAACTAACTCACCAATCTCACGGATCAAGGGTCTCCTGCCAACTGAAATATGAGCTAGACTGCCCATGGACTTTCGGCTCAATGCATCAGCTACCACATTAGCTTTGCCCGGATGATACAGGATTTCACAATCATAATCCTTAAGCAACTCCACCCATCTGCACTGCCGAAGATTTAGATCCTTTTGCTGAAATATATACTGTAAACTCTTATGATCAGTATATCTCACATTTAGACCCATACAGATAATGCCTCCAAATATTCAGTGCAAAGACCACATCTGCCATCTCTAGATCATGAGTCGGATAGTTCGCTTTATGCTTCTTTAACTGACGAGAAGCATAAGAAATTACTCTCCGATTCTGCATCAATACACATCCCAATCCGACTTGTGAAGCATCACAATACACAGTAAATTTCTCTCCCTCTGCTGGTAATGCTAACATTGGAGCACTTGTGAGGTAGGGCTTCAAAGTCTGAAAACTACTCTCTCACTCATCAGTCCACAGATAACGCTCATATTTCCGCATCAGCTTAGTTAATGGAGCTGCAATTTTGGAGAAATCTTTCATAAATGTCCTGTAATACCCTGCCATACCCAGAAAACTACGTACTTCAAAAACACTTATAGGCTGAGGCCAATTTGCAATTGCTTCTATCTTCTGAGGATCCATCTTAATACCATTTTTACAAATCACATGCCCAAGAAAACACACTTCGGTTAGCCAGAACTAGCATTTAGATAGCTTAGCATACAGCTGATGCTCTCGAAGTGTCTATAATACAATCCTCAGATGCTCCACATGCTCCTCCTCACTCCTAGAATAGATAAGAATGTCATCAATGAATACTATGAGAAACTTATCCAAAAATGGCCTGAACACCCTATTCATTAGATCCATAAACGCAGTCGGTGCATTAGTCAACCCGAATGTCAACACCAAAAACTCAGAATGTCCATATCGAATCATGAAGGCAGTCTTAGGTACATCACCCTTCTTAATCTTCAACTGGTGATACCCAGATCTCAGATCAATCTTCGAGAAATGACTAGCACCCTGCAGCTGATCAAACAGGTCATCTATCTGTGGCAACGGATATTTGTTCTTCACTGTCACCTTGTTCAACTGCCTGTAATCAATGCACATTCTCAAGGAGCCATCCTTCTTCTTTACAAATAATACTGGAGCACCCTAAGGAGAACTACTCAGTCTAATGAATCCTTTATCCAATAACTCCTACAACTTCACCTTTAATTCTTTCAATTCTGCTGGTGCCATTCTATAAGGAGTAATGGATATCGGATCGGTGCCTGAGTACACCTCAATCTTAAACTCTATCTCCTTATCTGGGGGCAATCCTGGCAACTCTTTAGGAAAAACATTAGGAAACTCCTGAACTACAGGTATCTGATCAAGCTCTACAGAAGACTTCTGCATATCTATAACATGAGCTAAATATGCTAAATAGCCTTTACCAATCATCCTCCTAGCCTGGATAGCAGAAACTAGATTAACTCTAAACTCTCGTCTATCACCCAGAAACTCAAACTTTGGCTTCCCCTCAAGATAAAATCTAACCTTCTTCTCATAACAATCAATAACTGCATTGTGTTTTGTGAGCCAATCCATACCCAGAATAACATCTAGCTCTAACACTAGCAGTTCCATTAAATCAGCACTCAATATGTTATCATAAATTTCAATCACACAGTCTGGATAGTAATAGTCCACATCAATACTCTCATCCATCGGGGTAGCAATCACTAAAGGCACATGCAACAATTTCCTTTCCTTATTCAATTTAGGTGCAAAATAAGGTGACACAAAGGAATGAGTAGCGCCAGAATCAAATAAGGCATCAACAATCTCATTCTGAATCAAAATAGTACCTATAACCATGTTGTCTGATTTCTATGCCTCCTGTGTGTTAACTGCAAATACTCGCCCCTAATCTCTGCCCGCTGGGGCCTGACTACTACTGGGAGCTTGTCCTCTTTTGCCTCTACCTTTACCGGAAGCCTCACTGACTACATTTTAACTCATATGTACTATAGGCTAAGAAACTGAAGCAGATGGTTGCTGCTTACCCCGCATAGGACATCTGTTAACATAGTGACCATGCTGCCCACATCTCAGGCAGGCACCAAACTAGCGCCAGCACTCCCCTCCATTCCTCCATCCACATAAACCACAGATAGGTACACTAAGCATCTGTGCAGCTGGTCTAGAGGAACCCTATGAATATGTAGGTGTTGACTGTACCACTGGTGGTCCCCTACTCTGAATCCTCCTCCTCTGACTACCCGATGAAGGTCTCTGATCAAACTGAGGCACTGGCTCTACCTGTCTAGGCTGGGAGCTGCTCTCCCCCATCCTAACTTGTGCTCTAAGACCCCCTTTTCTCTTCTGATCCCTCTTAGCCCCCTCTGTCTTATACTTTTCTTCCTTCTGTGAAGCCTTATTAATAACAGTCGTCAGAGAAGTAAATTTCGTAGCCAATAGAGCATTATAAAGCAAAGCATTTAACCCTCTCCTAAACCTACTAATCAGATCCGCCTCAGTAGAAACAATATGAGTAGCATACCTACTAAAACTAATGAACTCCTCTACATACTCCTCTACTAATCTATCTCCCTGCTCTAACTGCTCAAACTGAATCAGATTTCGGGTCTTCACCCCCTCAGTAATAAACTCATCTATCAAACCCTGTCGAAACTCTGCCCATATGGGTGGATGCTCACCATACAGCCTATGCTCCATCCTATAGGAAAACCAAGTCCAAGCTTTCCTCTTCAACAATAGCCCAACTAACTCCACAACTCTAATGTGAGAACAAGGTAGTCTCCTAACTACTTCTCAACCGCCTCCAGAAAATCTATTGGATCACTGCCTCTATCGCCCCTAAACTCTGGTAAGTTTAACTTCATAAAGTTAAACATGGACACTCCACCCCCCTCAATAACTCTACAGCCTCCCTGTACAACGGGCTCCTTAGGAACCTTTACTAGCTGCACAGGAGCCGGTGCAACTGGTACTACCTCAGGTGCAATAGGTGGTGGCACTGCTGCTGTAACTGGTGGTGGCGGCATATTCTAACGTTCCCGCCTCAAATCTACCAATTTCCTACGCAACTCCATTATCCCCCTCATCATCTCAACTCTCTAGGGATCATTGCCCCTCCATGTATCCTCTGTAGTCCGTCAGGATCTAGATGAACCCTCTAAAACTAAATACTCTCTGACTAGCGACTCAATAGAGGCTACCTCTACCTCCCTAGTATCTCTGTCTCTATCATTGGACATCTCTGTAATCTGTCAAAAAAATAAGAAACATACTCAATATATCACAGAAACCTAAAATACCAACACATATCAGACGAATACAGCAAAAGACGACATAGGAATTCCTATGCTCCATGGTTTACTTAATTCTACCCATTCTATACTTAATCACTATTCCTCTGTAATTCAGGTACTATTCATCTGTAACCTAGAACTCTGATGATTTTAACCTAATGCTCTAATACCACCTCTGTCATGATCCATTTTCAGAACGCGATGGTCCTAGGATGTAGGAGATATCGATGGTGATCGGCACCCATAGAACCCAGTATAACCATCAATTTATTATTCATTTTACTTAGTTAATATTCATTTTGCAATTCTATAAAATTGTCTGAAAATTATGTTGTTGGCTGTAACATCCATCATCATATATCATATACCATAAAGCATCATCACATATACATATACATGTTCATATCTTAACTAACCCATACATACCCCATAGAGCAGCTAGAACATGAACATCAAAATACAGTATTCAGAATAATTACATCAATAGCAAAAGACCATATGAATCCATAGAGAGTCTGAATGAGGATTCTGCTATCTACTCAGCACCTGAAATGGGAGACAATAAAAAGGGGTGAGTATGTAAGATACTGAGTGAATCTATATGCATTGCCAATGAATATGGTTTGAATCAATCTCGAATGGTACAATAATGACAGTCGATTAATATAATCAGATTACAAAATCAATATCAGAAAATGACAGAATGGTCAATAGTCATATCAAAGGAATAGTGTAATATGGAAAGACAAATAAAATGCCAAAACAGTATGGACTATATATAAACATACAGTCTCTAGTAATATCAATATCAGTAAGCGTAAGACTGATCAGGTCTTATGGCTAGGACTAAAACCCTTCCCAGCTAGGGCATCAGTAACAAATGTGCACATTACCGACAATATGTACCCACTACCCTGTCAGAGCGGCAGCTCTGTCAAGCCATATTAGGGTCAATATAAGAATGAAACATATCAATAGATACCATTATGCAACAATGGTATCACCAATATCAATAATCACAATATCAATCAATTAAAGTGACAATTTGATCAAAGGAATATCAATAAGCAATAAGTAAGCAATAGAAATTGGTTTGGTAAACAACAAAGGTATGGATCAAAGATAGGTTATACATTGGAAAATGGAAGGAACAATAGGTATGTCAATGTTGTTGGCGATAATAGCATTCAAATTAGTAGGCCTATGGATGAAGGAATGATGGGCCAATGGAAAAACAACTAAGCATTTTATCAAACACTTGGTTGCCAAGGTTGAATGGGCAATTTGGCTAGGTTTTGGTACAAAGTTTACATGCCCAATTCATCTAACAACAAGCCCACATTATAGACAATACAATAGGTAACAAATATACAATATTAAAAAATATTTAAGGAATCAAATTGGCTAAGGAATACAAAGGAAATATCAAACAAAACCAACAGCATGAATAGTAAATGGGATTCGACCAAAGATGGAATTTTTTATATGGTTTCCAATAAACAATTCAATGATATAGGCATGTTAAATGATGCATATAAGACCCACCTGACACTCCAAATTATCTTGGAAAATTGATTTCTCACCAAAATCATCAAAGGAGGTAATATGCACAACTATGGATAACTTGATTTTCTACAACAAAACAACCACCAATTAATCATCCATTAGCCTCCAATTAACAAATTTTAAGCTTAAATATCATAAACTAACACCAATTCAACAAGTCATAACAAAAAACTTCAATTAGGGTTTGTAAAAGAGGGATTTCTATCCAAATACATCAATTGATGCAATCTAACTTAAAACCCATCCAATTCATCATCTAATTCATCTAAATAAGCAATAAAATCAAATAAATCAATTGGTTACCTTGAATGGAGGTTCCACCCGAAATGATGAATCAATTCTTCCTTGATTTCCTTTGTGATTTCAATGAAGAAATGGGTTAGAAATGGAAGAACCAAGAAAAATCTCAAGTTTTCTTTAACTTTTCTTAAGAAATTTGGTTGGAAAAATGAAGAAGAATGGAGGAAGAAGAAAAGGAAATGGTTCGGTCACCAAGCACAAGGAAGAAGAAGATGGAGAAATTTTCAAAGGCATTGCTTATATATTAAGTTAATAATGGAAAATTACCTTTTGGTCCTTAAACTTTCAAGTAATTATACTTTGACTCCAACTTCTTCTGTAATTTATTCTGACAATTCTGTTGAGAATTGGATTTCAAAGTAGGGAATCAAAAGGCTTATTTTTATTTGTACTTATTTATAAAAATAGTTTCAGAGTCATTCTAAAATCCAGACAGATCAATTTCCACTATTCTCCTTGAAGTTTCATTTATTTACGGTTTTGCCATTATTTACTTTTTCAGTGTTCCTAATTGTTTTTCACCTCTTTCTTTTTACCATAATTACATATGCATTTATGTGATTTTTTACCCCTAATCAGAATTAAAAATTCAATTGTTGTCCAGACTGCTATTTTCTCGGCAGTATTCCTAACACCGACGATTTTCAGAAAAGTAATTCATTCGCTTTCTAACTGTGTCTCTAAAATTATTTCTCATCATTTCAATACCTTTAAACCACATATTGAGAATTAGATCACACATATGATTTCCTAGGGCATTACATAAGAATGGGCTTTCAAGGGAGGTTTCCAATCAATATTTCAATGTATTAGATATGTTAAATGATGCATATTAAACTTATCTTACATTTCAAATCACCCAGCAAAATTGATTTGCCACCAATTTTTTCAAAGACAAAAATGGCAATCTTCCTCTATTTGATTATCTACAATAAATCAATCACAAATTAACCATCCATTAGTCTCCAATTAGTATTTTCTAAGCTTAATTAACATTAACTAACACTAATTCAAAGATTCAAATCTTACAACTTCAATCTAGGGTTTCAAATTGGGAAAAATCTATCAAATGCATCAATTGATGCAATTAAACACCAAACCCATTCTATTTAACATCTAACAGATCTAAATCAACCATTAAGCTAAAGAAATCAACTCCTTACCTTATGGTGATGTTCCACCCAAATCCTACAAGGTAGTGGTTCTTGAAGTTGTTTGATTTTCCAAGTGAAATTTTGATGGAAGGAAGAATCAAAGTTGGTTTTGTATTTTTCTTTGAATTTACTTAAGAAAACAAGCTTGAATTTGGAGGAAATGAAGGGAATCGGTTTCGGCCAAAGAAGAGAGGAAGAAGATGAACCAAAATTCCTTTAAGTATTGTTTATATAGGTGGGTTAAATGGCAAATTATATTTAGGTCCTTAAACTTTCCATTAATTATACATTGACCCCATCTTCTTTTGTAATTTATTCTGTTAATTCTGTCAGGAATTAGGTTTAAAACTAGGAACTGAAATAGCTTCTTTTTATCTATACTTTATTATAAAAATAGTTTCAGAGCCATTTTGAAACTCAGACAGTGTGTTTCCCATTATACCCTAAAGTTCGACTTATTCACGATTTTGCCATTATTCAAATTTTTAGTGTTCCAAAATATTTTTTAACTTTTTCTTTTCACTAAAATTTCATATATAAATATATGATTCTTTACCCCCTAGTCTGAATTATAAATTCATCTATCAACCAGACTGCTATTTCCTCGGGCAGTATAATTATCATCGATATTTTTCGGGATAGTATCACAAATGCATTCTAACTGTATTTCAAAAATTATCCTTAGTTATTTCAGTATTCCCAGTTTGATATCTAGTTATATTATTATATTCTTATGATAGTTTTCTAGGGTATTACACTCACGTGAGACTGTGTGACTCATATGTGGTTAGGTATATCACTGCCCTAGTGTGATGTGTACCCTTTTATCCAATCCACCTAGCTTTAATGTAATGAATCTAAAACTCAGACCCTAGGTTATCTGCATGCTAAATTATTCAAGATATGATCATGAATCAATTTTTAACCATGCATTCATAATACATAAAGCATGAATTATATCTTAACAAAGTCTAGGTTGTACTTTGAACCATATGAGAGTCAACCAAATCTTTTTGTTCCAATCATGTTGAACATTTTTAACCATTACTCTAGGACTTAGAAACCTTGAGTCCTAAACCAAAAGCCTTTTAACCATGACCCAACTAAGATGACCATACTATCTTAGATTATGAACCCATCTAAACCTCGATTATACTAGACCTAACCCATGGTTCTGATCTTTTGAAGATACCAATGGTTGACTTACCTGGAACTGAAGTTGGTACTGAGCTTGAAACCATGAACATACTCCTCACTAACCTCCTCAAAAGGGAAGAAGACACTTTCCAAGCTGCCATAGAAGCCCAACAAAATCGCTTCATTGAGATGAACCTCCAGTTCATTGAGAATATGAACCAACAACGCTAATTTATTCTCCAAGAGGTGTAAACTATGCTAGACTCATACCCAACTACCAAGTCAGCAAACCTAAAGGCTAATGCCTCTACTTTAAAGCTTCCCATAGTTGATCTGACAAATAATAAGTCGACCCCAGGTGTAACTATTACCAATCCTCTCTTCTAAAAAGGAGAAGACCAAGCTGCATCTGAAACCAAGAAACTCATAGAAAAGTTTAAAGTCATGGAAAGAGTTCTCAAAAAAATTAAGAGGAATGAGGATTTGATTGATGTTGATTCTCTCACACTTTTTCCCAATTCAAGGGTCCCCCAAAGTACAAGATGCCATCTATGGATAAGTTTGATGGAACCACTTGCCCCAAGACTCACCTTAAGATGTATTTGGGGGCAATGAATCCTCTTGGGGAGGACAATGAGCTCCTTGCTCAATTATTCCAACAATCCCTTATTGGAGCTTTAATAAGATGGTTTGTGGACCTAGACACTAATTTTAAGAAATCGAGGGACGACATTTGTAATGCTTTTATTGTCACAACCCACTCTATAGGGCTATGACGGTCCTAGGGCACGGGAATAATGTATACCGGTACCTCGAAGAACCCAAATTACAAGTTTCATTTCATTTAACCATTTTATGGCATATAATTTTTTTTCAAAAACACTTTAAGTTTATAGAAAATCGGACATAGTTTCCCCTGTAATATTAACATTACCCAAATAGTAAACACAACCTAACACTTCTAATATCAACATCAAATTCCCTTTCAACCTCCAAATACAATTCATATCATAATAATATAATAATTCCCTGTCATATTATTTATTCAT
>CANXYC011774904.1:0-16701 GCA_948193065.1 Aleurites moluccanus
TAAAAAAATGGAATGCATGCTTTATGAATCATGAGTGCATGTATGCATGTATGAATGGTTATGCATGTGTATGAAGAAAATTGGTTCATGATGACAGCTTAACATTATCATGGCTCATGGGCCCTAAGGTCCAAGGTCTAATGTTCAGTACATGAAGGCTAGGTGGTTTGGTTTAAAGGGTACCCGTCACACTAGAGCAGTGAATATACCTAACCACAGGTGAAGCAATGAGTTTCACGTGGGTCCAACAGTACGACTGCTCGTTACACTTCAAAAAGGACTTGAAGATTCGTCGTGGGGTGAATGCTTTTGCTATCTACCAACATACTCAAAGAGAGTTGTCGGATCAATGTTACTCGCTGTCCAGGGTTGAATTTTGTAACTGGTGATGTAGTGATGCGTGAAAACCAAAGTTAAACTAAAAGCCAAGTAAAAAAGTTTTTTAGAAATATTTTCAACCAATTGGTAGCCCTCTTTTACTTTTGAAAAAAGTTTGTCCCCAGTGGAGTAGCCAACTGTGAGGCCTCGCCTAAGCACCCTCTTCCTCGATCACAGGGGGACCGGGAAGCGCTCTCATTTTTTTGGGACGATTTCTCACGCATCGAGACGACCTTAGCGCCTTATTATTTGAAAATGATTTTGACATTTTGAAATCGCCACCTTAAGTTATTTTTGTTGGGAAAATTTAAGGTAAAAACCCAATTTGACTCCAACTTATCCCAAGAGAAAAATAAGTGCACTAGCCTTTGAAACCAAAGAGGATTCAGAAACTAAGTTTTTGGTTGAACTTGACTTCTAATTTTAACTTTGATTTAAAGTGTTTTCATGAACAGTTTAAAGAATGATATATATATATATATATATATATATATGCATGAGCAGTTTATATGAAAATAAAGCAGTAAAGCAGTTTAGAGTGTGATAAGTAAATTATTACAATCCAAAAATATAAAAATATGGGATATCAACTCTAGCCCTAATGGGTTCTAGGTCGATCACATATTCCCCGAATAATACAATCAATAAAGTATTTAATTAATGGAAAATAGGTCGCTTTGACCTCTTTGGATTTGAAGCTCTTAGATAGCTTGCCTGCGTATCCCATTGAATAGGAATCAAAACCCACGCAGTTCTTCCTTCTTATGAAGGAGGGTTGATTTTATGCCCAACTTCTCATGCTTTGGACTCTTTATTTTGACGCTCTATCAAAATAAAGGAGATTTGCCTATTTTGACACTCTATCAATAATACGAAAGTATAGGGGACGATACCTTCTCCTTTGCTATTTGGGAAGGCGACGGTCGGATTGCTCGCCTGGATCGAAGCTCCACTTTTGATTGGTAGCTAGATTGATGGCGATCTGATTGCTAGCCTGACTCGGAGTTCTATTGGGGATTGTTTAAGGCCCGAGAAGACAGTCGGATGGTCTTTTACCTGATAAAACAAATAAATCAACTAGGTTATTTTGTTAGAAATAATTTTGAGGCTCCACATGCCCCGGATTTGGTCCTTCTTTAGCTCAAAGAGAACTAAAGAAATTTGGGCTCCACTCGCCCCGATTTGGTTATTCTTTTAAACTCAAAGAGAGTTAAAGAAATAAGAAGAAATCGGTTTATGAGAGAGAAATAAAGGAAATTCGAGAAGGAAAGTCAACTTCAAGTGATTTCGGTGTAGAAAATATGAAGGAGG
Organism: Aleurites moluccanus; assembly: GCA_948193065.1. Lineage (NCBI taxonomy): Eukaryota > Viridiplantae > Streptophyta > Magnoliopsida > Malpighiales > Euphorbiaceae > Aleurites > Aleurites moluccanus. Next base: position 1,690 of record CANXYC011774904.1, read on the forward strand.
GGCCTTGTATTTATAGGCAAAGGGGGCTGCCACCAGAGGGGGCGGCGGCGCCACCGTGGCCCTTGGCGGCACAGCTGAAGAAGGAGGGCGGCAGCAAAAATGTGGCGCTGCAGGCCACAGCGGCACCGCCCTGGCTTGAGGGTGGTGGCCCGGGTCTGATTCCGATCGGACGCGTTTCTGAGTCCGTCCGAGTACGGGCTTGGTTCCGGTGAGTGTCGATAGGCTTGGCATGGGTCCGAGGGGTGCGAGAAACCAGTGTTCAAAGTAATATAAGCAGAATTAGATTATCTTGAAAAATATAAGTTTTTCAGACCAATAGTCCAAACATCAGAAAAAATGAAACTATTAGATACAAATAATAGTCCAAACATCAAAAGATGTGAAACTGTTAGATATAAATAGATTTTTGTGTGAAAAAGAAATGAGAAAAATATAATTGTAAAATACAATATAATACTTGCTACACAAGATTTTTCGCAGAGACCTGAAATCGATTATGAAGAGATATACTCTCATATGGTGGATGCAATAATATTTTGATATCTTATTAATTTAGCAATGTCTGAAAGACTTGATATGCACCTAATGGATGTAGCCACAACTTATCTATATGACTCAATTAATAGTAATAATTACATAAAAATCCCTGAAGGATTTAAAATGCTAACAAATATAATTTAATTAAATTACAAAGATCTTTGTATGGATTAAAAAAATTTGGTATCATATGGTAAAATCGCCTTAATGAATACTTGTTCAAAGTAGAATATAAAAGCAATACTATAGAGAAATTTGTATATGAATTTGTCATAATTATTGTATATATTGATGATTTGAATATTATTGGAATTCCTAAAAAACTTACAAAAGTAACATATATTTTGAAAAAAGAATTTGAGATGAATTATTTTGAAAAAATAAAATTTTGTCTCGATTACAAATTGAACATTTGACAAAATGAATTTGTATTTATCAGTTAATTTATACACAAAAAATTCCTTTATAATTTTATATATAAAATACATTTATTAAATAGTCCAATGGTTGTTTGATCACTTAATGTGAATAATGATTTTTTTTTTATTAGAGAAGATAATGAAAAAATCTTTGGTCATGAAGTACCATATGTTATGCAATAGGCGCACTAATATATTACAAAAGAATGGTAAAATTGATGTTTAATAAATTCATTTAAGTGATAATTTAATAGATTTATTCACTAAAATATTACCTACTGCTCATTCAAGAAATTTGTTAATAGTATTGAAATATGACGCCTTAAAGATTTTCAGTGATATTGTAAATAGGTGGAGTTTAATATTGTACTCTTTTTTCCTTAATCAAATGTTTTGTCCCATTGGATTTTCCTAGTAAGGTTTTTAACGAGGCAGTATATTATTTACAATGCGAAAATATTGTACTCTTTTTCCTTCACTAGTTTTGTCACGACCCGAAAAACTGGTGTGACGGTCCTACGATGTGGGTACAGTCAATGATGACTAACATTCGTAGAACCCCTATAATATCATAATACTATCCTGCAATAATCAAATTCAACATTTACCCATATTTACAATCTCAAATCATAACATTATATCATCCATATTGTCTCATTTTCAAATCCAGCTTGATCAAAAAAAAAATATCTATATTAATAGTCCAAAAAAGCATTTTATCATTTTTCCATTACTATAAATATCTACAGAGCATATATTGATACAAACCATGAAGCAAACTAGATTAAAGCCAAAATGCATAAGTATTAGATATTTACATAACAAAAAATAAACAGCAGTTCCTTGGAGAAGAGACTGAAACCGCACTACTGCTCAGGACCTGAAAATGTTAAACCATAAATTGGGTAAGTATAAAATACTCAGTGAACTCACTATATACCAAATTATATACAGAAAGGTGATAGGTTTAAGTAATATAAAATTTAATAATTAAGGATCTAGGTTATGCACACCAATGCTCACAAAGAATTATTTCAGGTGAATAGAAAGAAAACAATACCAATAAGATAGCAATCAATATAATTGGGTTCCATCAAGAATCAAATGTAGGTCCATGTGTGCAAAAGACAGATATAAGGAGTCTGTAACTGTAGTCGAGATCCACTGTGCACATAAGGTGGGTCAAATCTTATGGTTGAGATAAGTCCCTTCCCAGCTAGGGTTCTGGATAATTAGCCATGTCCAATAGACCACTGTACACAGAGCTGATGGTTTTCCCCCTACTACCCCATCAGTATAGTAGTTCTGTCAAATTCACACATATAAGATAACAAATATAGTAAAAATCATCAATGTATCTGTTTTCATGATTCGAGTATCAATAAATTTACAGTATAAATCAATATCAATTTGTAATCAATAATTATAATAAATTAACTGTTTATTGGTATGATAGCAATAATAGGTTTAACAATGAACTCATTAACCAAGAATGGAATAAGATACACAGAAATTTAACAGCTACCATTGTCACTAATGTCATTGGCTAGCCAATGTCGCTGGTGACAATGACATGCCAAGATAAGCAAGCCATATAAATATGCAAATTTTATTGAGACTTTTATCGAGCATATAGTGTGCATAAGTTTGGTTGCATTTTGGTAACATTTGGGTGCAATATTACCAAGGTCCAAATTAACAATAACAAGCTTACAATATCAACAATCAAGTAGGGTTATCAATTCCAACAATTAATAACATCAAATGAATCAAAATGGCTTGGAAAAGGATAGGAAAAACAAAATAAAAATTAGGGCAAAACTTCAAAAAGCCATTCGGCCAAACATCAATTCACAAGGTAAATTTTCAAAACTCATTCCACTGGTTTAGGCATGTAAATTGGCATATAGGAAGCTCACCTAATACTCCAAATTTGTAAAATTTCCACCAAAATCTCCAATCCACTATAATAGGCAAAAATCACAATCTTCCTCCAAACAATTTTCTATAACAAAATAATCACATATTTAGCATCTACTAGATGCAATTAACTATATTCTAACTAAAATTAATATTAACTAACACTAATTCAAAATATGAAAATTGACATAAACTAACTAAGGTTTCCAAAAAAGAAATTTTTATTAATTAGCTTAAATGATGCAATCTATTTTACTAACTATCTTAACTAACATCTAATTCAACTAATTAAACCATAAATTAAAATAAAACAACAACTTACTACTTTGATGAATAGTGATTGAAATTTTCCTTCCAAAGAACACAAAAATTCTTTTGGTTTCTTGGTTGGATTTTGATGGAAAAAGACTAATTAGATTGGACTTATAAATTTTCTATGGTTTTTCTTTGCAAAATGAAGCAAAAATGGGTGGGCTAGCTATAAGGAATTTTCGGCCATGAAGGGAAAGAAAAGAAGAAAACAACAATGGTGGAGGAGGACTTATGGTTGACTTATACAAATTGATTTTACAACTTTCACTTATTTACAAAATTATCACTTTTTAAAATCTCAATGTTCCTAAACTCTTTTCAATTCTTTTTCTCCACCAAAAATTCACATAAATTTATATAAGATTTTAGGTGTAGGTCTCTTTAAAAAATATTGAAATTTATCACTGACCTATTCTCCCGGCAGTGTAATTAACACCGCCTTTTTCTGAGACAGTGTCACAAAAGTGATTCGGTTGGGGCTAAAAAATTCCTAGGTATTACAAGGTTTTTTTTTTCACTGGATTTTTGCGAATAAAATTTTAATAAGGCATATTATTTATAAAGACAAATATCCAAGGGGAGTATTGTAAATATATATGTTATTATAGATGTCATTTTATCTTTCTTACTATTCCATTATTTTATATGTTCATTCATATATCTCACTACACCATTACTTAGTGTATTTATTTGGTACACTATATTTAGTTTTATTATATTATTTATAAGATGTAACTTATAGTTAATTTATATTGTAATTTATGGTAAGTTTATATATTGTAACATATGGTGGAGAGGAACCCTATAAATATAAATTATTATTACTTTGTAATATACATCAAGAAGACAATAGAAAACTTCATCTTCTATATTTTTATTTCTTATTTTAGTTTTTATTTTTATTTTATTTATTTATTATAACAAATAAAATTTTAATAGCCTATTTTAAAAAGTATTTTTAAGAGTAGAAGACTACATATCTAAAAAATAATAAAATTTTATTATATTATCAATTCAGTTTAGTAGAATTGAATTTTATTTTTAAATTAAAATTAAATTAAAAATTTAATTTATATAAATTTTAAAATTATAATTAATTATAAAATAATATAAATTATAATATTTTATTTAAATTAAATTAAGTCCATTTGATTTAATGGATTTGATTAGTTTTTTTTCCCAGTCATGACACAGCCGCGGAGCCACCTTATTTTAACCCTTTTAAAATTTTAAAAATCCTAATGGTCATTGAATTATTATTTTAATTATATTATTAAGTCAATTTCATTCGATTTCTCCAAGAAACTGCAAATTTCTTTTTCTCTTTTCTGTCCATTTTCAGAGAACTCAATCTTGTGAAATTTATATTTCCAATGTTGATACAACAACATCGCAAAATAAAAGAAAGATTATTTGAAATTTAACTATAGAATTGCAGAGAAATGGGGAATGAGGAAAACCAGAGAAAAGACTTTGGTGGTTCTCTTCCAGTTGAGAATGTGCAAGAACTTGCTTCCAAGAAGCTGAAAGACATACCGGACAGGTATATCCGGCCGGAGTTGGAATTCGATGAAGTTTCTGTCGATGAGTCTCTTCAAATTCCAGTGATCGATATGAGCAAGCTCGTCTGCGATCATTTAGACCATGCCACTGAATTGGCTGAGCTTCATATGGCTTGTGAGAATTGGGGCTTCTTTCAGGTAATTACATATATATATAACAATTTTTTGATACCATCTGCCTTTGATTGTTTGTAAATTGTGAAATTCAGCTGATAGCTCAGTAATTTAGTTGATTATGATATTTAATTACTGTCTCTTAATACAAAGTTCAAGTTCTAATTGTTCTTTTTCTACCTAATTTGATACGTATTTGTTATTTGTGAAAATAAGCTAATAGTTCACTAATAGATAAGACTTGTTCGCTCTTCAAAAAAATAAGAGATAAGACTTTTTCGTGAATTAGGTGAAAGGAAATTGCAGGTCAGATGAGTCCAATTTTTTAAACATTCTAGTTACTTTGATATTCAAATTTTGATATACTCCTTTAAAATTTTAAATGTAACAAAAAGAAAATGTTCTTTAATTGGGAATGTGGTTGAAGCAGTTGATAAATCATGGAGTAGAAGAAGAAGTGATAGAGAAAATGAAGATGAATGTACAAGTGTTTTTCAAGCTGCCATTAGAGGAGAAAATGATGTTTGCTCAAGTACCAAATAACATAGAGGGATATGGACAAGCATTTGTTGTATCTGAAGAGCAAAAGCTTGATTGGGGAGACATGCTCTTCCTTCTTCCTCAGCCTGTCTCTCAAAGAAATATGAGATTTTGGCCTACCACTCCCTCCTCTTTCAAGTAAATCAGCCATTCAATGATTTTTGATTCATTTTGTTCAATTTATTGGAAGATCATTCACTGTTAATTCATTTTAATTTGTTTCATAAAAAATTAATCAACTATATAGTTATTTGATACTCATAAATATTCATTAGCAATATGATGTGATGATATATATATATATATATATATATATATATAGGATTCATATTGACAATGTGGGTTACAGGTATGGTTTATGAAACAAACTAATGGATTTTTCTGTTCATGCGAATTAGAGAAACTTTTGATAAGTATTCAACAGAGCTCCAAAGGATCACAATTTGCTTGCTGAAGATGATGGCCAAGAACTTGGGGGTAGACTCAGAAAAGCTTGCAAGCATGTTTGAAAATGGAACACAAGGGATAAGAATGAATTATTATCCACCTTGTATACAGGCAAACAAGGTTATAGGCCTAAATACACATTCTGACGCAACTGGATTGACCTTGTTAATTCAAGCAAATGAAGTTCAAGGATTGCAAATCAAGAAGAATGGTAAATGGATACCTATCAAACTCATTCCAGGTGCATTCATTATCAATGTTGGTGACATCATTGAGGTAATTAACAATATTAATTGGCCTCATACTGCTAGGGTTTGAGAACATTTAACATTTCCTTGATATCTAAAACTTTAAATATATTTTTGGATTTCAAGATTTAAAATCCCTATCATTAGAACACAAGATTTCATACTATTTTTTTTATTATTTTATAGGCTGAGAAATTTCAAATAATTCATAAATTCTGTTTTATTTTTTCTTAATCAAATTAATAAATTTATCTAAAATGATGGGTTTTTCAACATAAAAACGTATCCTTTGAAAATTTTGAATGTATCAAATAAAAATAAAAATTTGAAAATTTGATTCTGAATCAACTCTGTTATTGAAACAGATAATGAGTAATGGGCAATACAAGAGCATAGAGCATAGAGCTGTTGTGAACCCAGAAAAAGAAAAGACTTTCAATTGCAGCATTCCACAGTCCAAACATGAATGCCATGATAGGACCTTTGGAAGAAATTGTTGAAGAGAAAGCAAATTACATAACAGTAGCACATGAGGAATATGTAAGGCTTGTTGTGACAAGCAAACTTGATGGTAAAAGCTTAGCAGGTAAAATGAAATTGGAGCAGTATCTTCATGCTGAAGAGACAGTACCTCAATAAAGATAATTGCTGTTTTTCAATATTCCTGACTTAAATTTATCATGTGACTGTTCCAAAATAGAAACTGTTTAGATAGTGAAATTAAAATCTAGAATTTCTTTAGAATTAAAATTATAATTCTGACAATTATATCACATGTAATATGTGATATCCTTAAAAAAATATCATCAATGCAAGCAATTAAAATAACAGCAAAAAATAATTATAACATTAACATAAATCCATATAGCATAACATAAATAAATGTTAAATTTCTAATTTATTATTTTTATAAATTACAAAAAACTAAATAAATATTCTACATCTGATATTCCTCATTCATATACCAAAATCCATCCTGCCAACCAAACAATCTATATATCAAACATGAATGGAAAAACATTAACACAAATGTCTTGCTAAAACATCAACTAAAAAATTTCTGACAGCCATTTAATTTCATATATTACATTTTCGAAAGAAACTTCACTTCCATAAACATTAGCACACAATCAAGAATTTCCTTTCATCCTTTAAGGCCCTTTCCCCGTGAGTCACAGTTCATTCCGCTCCCCGAGTAGAACAATTCCCTGTCTCTGAATATTTAGAGAAAACTCAATGCCTCCAGAATATTTTTAACTTAAACTATCAACATTGGGACTAAGCATAAAATTATCTAGGGCATAATAGAAGATCAGGGCAGGAGAATGATACTGTCAGCATAACAATATCCAAACAAGAAAAACAACAATATCCAAACAAGAAAAACAATCTCCTCCTGGGTTTTGAGGAAACAACAATTTCAAACTACTTTTTTCAATCATTTTCAGTGACCATGTTGGAGAATTTGAATAATCATTTGAAATTTGAGTAGTCATTTGAATTTGAGTTGGCTGTAAAACTCCAAATACTTTAAACGAGAGATCTAAAATAGTTAAACTTGTACAAACTTGTTATAACATAACATAGACCCTATGCATACGAGTCCAAAAAGGGTCTCTTAACAAAATCATCAAATACATTAGCCATATCCACGTTCAATAAACCTACCTAAGGTTATCACATGATAAGACTAAATGTAAAGAAAACAAAAGGTAAAACCTGTTCCTATTTAAATAAACACATTCCATCATCCAACATCTTGGTCCATTCTTTCAAGCCTTCATTAGAAGGCAACGGCTAGACCATCGAATTAGCAACAAAAACAACTGAATTTTGAAACAACCATCAGAAAATCTAAAGACTGAGCTTGTATATAAAAGCCATCGATTTGGCTCGACAAGCTGTCGAGCTAGCAAAAATCGAGTTTTAAGGGCATCAGGTCTCCAAGGTGAAATAGCATCAATGAAAAAATTCAGACGCAAATTACCCATTAAAAATATGAGATTCATCATCTGCCCATAACAACACAAATTTCATAGTTAACATTATCAAATGAAATCGCTAAGAAAACAAAAAGTTGCAATGATTTCCAATCAAATGCTACAACGGCAGAATCATTGGGTGAAATTGAGGGATACCTAGCGATCAGAACCTGTCGGGATTCATAGTAACATCACACTATTGTTTAGTCAGTGGATTGACAGACCAATGAATTTCTATCGTCACCTCGCTTTTTCCCCTCAAAATCACAAACTCAATCAATCACAAGAACAAATCAAAAAGTAAAAAATCAAATACCCAGATGTTTAAATAAAGAAAATCTCTTAGAAAAATTAAGTCTTAGCTCAGAACTTCTTAGAGGGTTGTGTTACCATCAAAGACGGCAGAACCGTCTCTGGAACACAGGTATGTTTTCATCACAGCTAGACCCATTTACAGATACAGCAAGAAACGATTAAATTTCGTAGAAAACTACATCTTACATGTAAAGAAGAAGAGAAGCTATCAAGATATTCCAGCAACCAGAGAGAAACTGGCGATGAGAAAGAATTGGCGAGAACGAAGCAATTTATAGAAGCTTAATGAACAAAAATCTAGCAAAACCCTAATTCCGCATATCACGTGATTGTAAAATTTACCTGATTAATTACGATTTTCCTGTATAATTTAATATACTAACTCATCTTAGCCATTCCAAAAACAATATATTAATTTTCTGATAAATATCATAATATATCATTAAATTTTTTAATTAATTTCATTATTAAATTATCAATAAAATAATAAAAAAATAAAAATATTCTTAATTTTTATTTTTAATTAATTATATCATATTTTTATTTTTTTAAAAAAAATTAGGGTTAAACAATTGCATTTTTATATTTTTGACAATTTTGAAAATAAAATAAATAAAAATATTTTTTATTTTATTTTTAAAAAATAAAAAATATGAAAATAATAAATAAAAAAAATTTACTTTAAATTTATCAAAAATATGAAAATAAATTTTTTATTTGTATTAAAAAAATTTAAAAATAAATAATTTAATTTCTTCTTAAATTATTTTTTAAAAATAAATAATAAATAATATTTTTTATTTTTTATTTTTAAATTTATCAAAAAATATGAAATAAATTTTTTAATTTTAAAAAATATTTTTAAAGTAAAAAAATATAATTAATTAAAAATAAAGGATAAAAATATTTATTTCTTTTTACAACTCTTTTTAATTATTTTAAAATTAATTAACGATAAAATTAAATGAAATGGTGTATTAATATAATCAAATATTTGTTAAAAGAAAATTAGTATAATTTTTTAAAAAATATGAAGAATTTAATATATTAAATATTTTACAAAAAATAATAGTAATTAACTCATTTTCTTGTCAGTAGTTGAATTATGCTGCTTTTGGGTTTTTTGGTTTATTTTTAACCTTTCTCTTCTTTCTTTTTTTTTTTTATTTTTTTTTTTTGTTATTTTAAAGAAAAAGTAAAAAGTGATATTATAGAAAAATTATTGTTTTATGTTGAGCAAAATTCAAAATTGTAAATATCATTTGTCGATAAAAATTTAAATAAATTATTTTTTTTCAAAATTCAAATTTTAAATATCATTCAATTCACATAATTTGAGAAAAGAAAAAAACTTAAAAATTATTATTTTTATTCAAATTAAAAATATTATATTTTTTTAATTAATTTAACTAATATTATATTTTAAAATTAAAATATAAATTATGAAACAATATGGATATAAAGTACAATTGAACAAACGTGTAGACCTATCAAAGTGTCGGACTACCCGCCCAAACCCAAAGGCCCAAAGGCCAGCCTCAAAATGCGAGGGATTGGACAAAAAAATGACTGATGCTCAGGGCTTGGACAAAGAAAAAAGTCCACTTTTTAAAAGAGTCGGGCTTTAGTTTTGTTGTTAAAAGCTCGAGCCCGAACCAAAATGTTATATAAATATAATATGAGAAATTTACATCCTATAATAGAGAAGGTATAATATGAAAATACTTATACCTTCTCTAGGAATTTTTTTTGCAGGAAAAAGAAAAGATAATTTTTAATTCAGTAAAATAAACAAAAATAAATGCTTAAAAAATATTTTTTGTTAGAAAATTTAAAGAATAAGAAATAATATTAATTATTAAAGGTAAATAATATTATTAAAAAATTATTTTTAATAATAACCAAGAGCATCTCTTATTTCATCAATTTTGAAGAAAAAAGTATATGTTTAAAGAGATAATTAATTCCTTAATATTATTTTTTGTTCAAACTAATTAAACTCCCAAAAAATAGATAATTCTTATCTCACTCTATTTTCTTTTTCTTTTTTTTTCTTATTCCAACTCGCTTAGCAACTTATAAACTTATATTTGAATGAAATGAATATTTTAATTTTGAAAAAATTTTAAAATTTACCTGAGTGCTATTATTGATAACAATAAATAAATAAAAAACTATTAGATGTAATTAAAAAGATATGAATTCAATCTAAAAAATATTTTTTATATTTTTTAATTTTTTAATTTTTTTAATATTGGAATTGAAATCTGAAAATGTTATGGTTTTAATATAGGTAGATAGGTCGGAAATTATTTATATTTTGAGTTGCTATTAAGTTAATATTTGAAAAATATTATAAATATATTAAAATTTTAGTTATTTTCTATAGTTTTAAATAATTAATTATATGAATTTGATTTGAAATTATTGACATTATTAAAGAGAAAATATTATTTTTTAGCAATAGAAAAATATTAGTTGATTAGATTAATAAAAAAATTCTTATTAACAGTGAGGAATTTAATAATTATTTTTAAATTACAATCAATTATTTTTTTAAAGTAAACGAAAAATGAGATGATAATGATATTGGTACATGGTATATAAAATAATTAAATAAAATATTTGAGAAAATTATTATTAGTGAGAATTTATACTTTTTTTTTTTTAATTTAGCCTTTAAACTTTTATATTAAAAGTTTTTTCTTGATAATTTACAAAAGGCAAGTATGATATTTTAAGAAAAATAAAAGTGAATTGACTTTCCAAAATTAATAAGGATATTATAGTTAAGTTAAATTATATAATAGGGATCTCAATTTTATAACTTAAACTTGAAATCTTTTATGTCAAACTAATAAATACTTTGAAATTAATATATATTTATTTAAGTGATAAGGAGTTTATTTATCTTAAATAAAATTTTAAATCTTATAATTAGATAACTTCCGTCTCAAACATAGATTAGTGAAGTTCAATAAATTTAAATATTATATTGTCATAAAAAAAAATAATACTTTAAATATAATTGTATTTTCATGAAACAACTTTTAAATAATATCTTTATTTGAACATTCAATTGATATGGAGTAAAAATCAAAATTATTAATCTCAATAAAATTAACATATTAAAATTCACTCACAATAAAACCATGAAACACTTTGAAATCAATAATTTGATTTATTAATAATTTCTTTTCACTAATATTAAGATCTTCAATTTCATGCTTTTATTATTTGTTGTTTTTTTATTATTGAATTCTTGTACCTCAACAATCACCAAGTAAATTTTTTCTTGAATTTTAAAATTTCTTATAACCACTATCATCATGCAATTTTCACCAAACCACTATGTACAATAATTTTGATTTTATTATCCTTGACTTTTTAAATTGGGTTAATTTATTGGTAGTAAACATTATAATTTTTAATATTTAAAATGTAACACAAAAATTCTCAGACTTTCAATTTATTTTCACTGGCAGTCCTTAATTATCTAAAATTATTGTTATTTCTATTTTAACCCCCCAAAATCCTTTTCTTTTTTCAAAGAAATCCATTTTTTTTTTTTTTTATAACTTGGTTTTGATACCATTCAAGGTGAGTCTGCTCTTTCTCTAATCAGTTTATTAAGAGGTGGAATTATGGAGAGCTACTCCTAGAGATATTCAAAAAAAATTTCTTTTATTTTTAATTTCTTTCAGCTTCTCATATTTATTGTGATAGCGAGAGCTGACAACAAACCCCAAAAGGCCTTTATTCTCGAGGAAAAAATCCTCAAACTCATTCTGTCTAAAAGTCAACTCTTCTAAAATTTTAAACAACTTGTCTATAGAATTATTTAGAGAGTCAAAACCGTGATCTAGGTAATGACAATCAGAATAAGAACAATATGAAGAATTATTGTTCATCCAACAATCATGTAAAAGCACCAAGCCTTTCTAGATAATGAAATTTATTAAATTCAAGCTCTTGATCTAGAAATTTTTTAAGTTCAATGTCTTTTTTGTTAGGCCTCTCAAGTCTTTCAATCTTTTCTATAGCAACAAGTAATTCTCTTATTCTTTATTCATATAAAGCAAAGAAAGGATCATGTAGTCTAAAACTGACACTCAACTCTTCCATTCTAGCTTAAGTTAAAACTATACCTCTAAACCAATTTCTATTAGCAGATCGGTTGGAAGACATAAACAATTAAATATAAAATTAAAACATTTATAAGATATATACCTTTATAGATCGGGTCCACTAAACTTCCACAACAGTTTTAGCCCTCCTTCCAAGCTCGTCACCAGCAATACCTTAAGAGAGATATGAAGGATATGACTTACTGCCCTTTCTTGGTTGGGACTTACTGCAACACTCCTGGATATCAGACCGTTTTGAAGGATGAAAGGTATATATAAACAACATTATCATACATATACAGACTTGAAAAAGATTTTTCTTAAAGAAACTCTGTATTTTATTTTGCTCCCCTTCTTCAATAAGCTGAAGAGATATATATAGACTTTTTATAAACGAAACTGGTATTTGTATTACTGTTTGTCAGCTCAAAAGAAAAATAATTAACACAGTTCAATAATTAAAATAGGTAGCTGGAATAGTATATTAGCTTTTACAAAACTAAAAAAATAAATAGACAGTTGGTGCCTCTGGTATTGTTGACCAGCTGTACTCAATACAATAATTAAATAAAGACAAAGACTGCTTTAATTTTATAGCTAAGGAGTCAGTCTTTATCTAAAGATAAGTTCTTTTCATTGAGAACACAAATTTTAAAGATACTTTGGCCGACAATGCTTTAATATCTGTAGATACTTCTGAAAAGCAATTTCCCATTTATCACGCTGAGGCTGACGTCATAGATGACGTTTTTGTCACTCCATCTGTGAGTTGCTGGCTAGGGCATCCATACTTTCTCTTAGTTTTGCATAATCCCTAGCCATCTCTTTTGCAACACGTTACTCTCTGAAACTGAGCAACCTTCTTCCAGACTTTTATGGTTTCATGTTGGAAATCCAGACTTGGATCTAAATCCACTAGTCTAAGAAATAATTTTTGAGCTTCTTCTCATCCCTTAATCATGGACAATACTTTTGTAATGGGAGTATATTGGGACAAGATAGTAACAAATACTTTATCATCTCCGAAAAGGACATAATTGCTTACATAGATTGCCTTCTCCAGGCTAACTTTGAAATTTTCAATTCTCACAATTTAGATAATAATCTTTGTTAGCCCTCTTGGGTTTGATGCTGATTTTAATGATAACAAAAGAATATAAATGTGTTATTTGTGCTAACAATTTGTTTGAGTTGATTGAGGCATGAGAAATCATGACCATTGTTCAAACTATAGGATTAACACATTTTAAGGAAGTCTATAGAGTGCACATGCTAAGGGAGAACAAAATTAATGAAGTGCACAAGTTAGGTTGCTGAATTTCGGTATGTCGCGACGACACAAGGAAGTCACGGATGCGTCGGTAGGAACAAGTTTTGTCACAGGTGCGACAAAGTCAGTCATAGCCTTGAAAAGCTTCAGGTAGCGAGCGCGACACATTCCAGTCGCGGGCGGAAAATTAATTTAGAAATTCTAAAATCATCCAGTAGCTTCAAACTGAATAGTCTCTCTCTAGCAGCGGGCACGACACAAAGCAGTCGCGGGTGCAACTAGGTGAAGCCGCGAGAGTGACAGCTTTAGTAGCAGGCGCTACTCGGTAAAATTCAAATTTATTCTTCTTCGAGCCAAAAAGGATAGAAGCTAGTCGCGGGCACGACGCATGAAGTCGCAGGCGCAACTCTAGAAATTCAAAGGCACGAACTGAAAAATTGACAGATTTGCACATAGTCTGGAGTGATGTCAAATTCTGTACAAATTGGGAGAAGATATTAGGACAAGCCATATATGGATGGAAAGATATGTATGTATAGTTTTAGGAACAAAAATCAGATTGATCATTGGACATTCGAAAATGAAGATATGAATTTTTGAAGGAATTATGCTCAAGTTGTCAGACTAGGACAAAGTAGATGGGACAAATTAAAAATATTTCTGGAAATTATAGAAGAAGAATTTGAGCATGAAATTTCACATGATTGAATCTCTAGATGTCTAATTTCATATGGAAAAAGAATCAAGTGATTCTGAGTTCTATAGAAGGAGATATTGAAGAATTAGTGAAGCATGCTCAAACTGTCTTATAAATTGAAGCAATAAAATGTTATGATTTTTTAGGACATTAAGATGGATTATTTTTGTAACACCTCAGCCTAGTTTGAACCTAACCTTTATAGGGTTCTTCGGGGAGAGATTTTTTATTTCTTTATACTGTGTTGTTAATATGTATTTATGCATGAAATTGATAATTATGGATGTTATTTGAATTAGTTTTAGGCATAGGAGTAGTCCAGAGGCTGCTAGGATTTAATCGGGAAATTTTGAGTTTTTGGTGAACTGGGGGCAAAATTGTCATTTTTCGCCCGTCGGAATTTTATGGATTTAATATCATATTTAAAAGGAGAAAATAATTTAAAGATTTGAAAATGGCCTTATTTTATTTATTTGAGCAGTAGTTTAAGAAATAATCCCGGTTGAAAAATTGTTATCGGCA
>CANXYC011774934.1:0-12862 GCA_948193065.1 Aleurites moluccanus
AACTCTAGGCCTAAAAATTAGGTCATATAACATGCATATATATATATTCCATGCATTCACATATAATATTAACACATCATAAAGAAAGGAAAATAATTTCCCTAAAGGTCCCTATTAGGGTTTAGGCTAAGGTGTTACAGGCACTATAAATCATATCATGAAATAAAACTTCGAACAGATTATAGCATAGTATATCAGTGCACCTTGTCACCTTAATTTCTCTATGTGCTTGCGCAGGTCACATACCTAGTGTTTTTGGTCCCCAACTAGGAGGGACACTGATAAAAATCCAATCAGCTGGATTCCCGATGTGTACATTGGACCAATGAACTAACTCTCATTGGGAAGAGCGTTCTATTTACATATGGGTCATGGGTTATATAGCATAGACATATTATCAAGAAACATAATGGTCACAAGACCATCATCACATATTTACATATAATTATTCCATTACACAAATACGTATATAATGATCTTGGTCTAAGAAAAACAACAGCCAAGTCATTTATGCAATTAGCTTATTTATGAGGGTCTCAACAATTTATAGTTTACAATTACGAATCTATAGGTTTAGGTTCATCAACAATGAATTTAAGAAAATTACATGAAGTAAGAAATGAGTAGCAAGCACAATTAATGGATAGCAACATACATTAACATAGTTCATACTTACCTCAAAGCAATTTATCCTTGTATTTCCCTCAAATACTTGTACATTCAATAATCTTCTCTATATTCCTTGAAATCTCCTCTCCTATGTCAAATCCTTGAATACTCATAATTAAGGTTCATGCCCAAAAATATTCATAAATGGTAAATTCTTATGATTCTAATCATCTTTTAGAATCCTAATATGTTTTCTAACATCAATTTAATCACTTATTAAAGAAATATGAAAGTTTGGGATGAATAACTACTATTCACCTAAAACCCTAAAGCCATATATATATCTTGCTATAATCTATAAATAATGCCAATTGATGCTCTTAAACATCTATTCATAACTCATAATCATATATTCTAACTATGTATTAACTTATTTTAAACTTAGATTGGAGTTTGGAATAAATACCTTAAAACCCTAGAATGGAGATTCTTGAGAAATCTGAAATCTTGATGTTCTTGAAGGTTTGATTCTTCATTATTATGTTAATGGAGATAAAATAAGTGTTTGAGAAGAGAATTTAATGAATTTATGGGTAGGTAAGGTGTATTTATGAAGAAAGAGAGGAAGAAGAACGAAATAAATGAAGTTTGAAAATAAAGGAGAAGGGTCGGATATTTATAGGCCTAACAATTTCACGCCCGTAAATAGGTTTTATAGTCGTGAAAGCCATTGTTTACGTTAGGTTCAAAATACTTCTTCACGGCCGTGAAGGGACGTTTCACACTCGTGAAGACAAAGCTGAAGAATTGGCCAAATTACACAGAAAGTATTTTCAGGGTGGTGAAAGAACTTTCACGCCTGTGAAAAGGTCTTTACTCCCGTGAAAACTTTCTTCTAGGTGGTGAAACATTTTTAAGGGGGTGAATCATTTTCAAGGGGGTAAAACATTTTCATATTTTCTCCATTCTAACTTGTCCAAACTCAATCAACTTATACATACACATGTTTAACACCTCAAAATCAATCATAACTCATTATGTCTCAACATATAATCGTTCTAGGAGTAATCTATACTCAACATAGCATTCTAGATTATCTACCATGCACATATAAATATACAATGCTAACATTACATTAGACAAACAACAAACACATATCTACTCTAACACTCCAAGTACTAGTTATTACAGAAAGAAAATAGAATTTAGAACTGAGGGGCAGCCAGTGTTTGTCTTTCAGGGCGAAAAGGAGAGTAGTTTAGCTTGTATAATTTCTGCTACTGCGGTAAAGAGACTTCTAAGGAAAGGGTTCTAAGGATACTTGGATAATGTAGTTGATACTCAGGTGAATGATAAGGGATTGAGTCAGATTCCAATAGTGAATGAATTCTCGGATGTGTTTCCTAAAGACTTGCCTGGATTTCCACCAGAGCGAGAAATTGAGTTTGAGATTGATGTATATTCGGGAACTGATCCGATTTCAAGTCCACCTTATCAAATGACACCTATTGAGTTGAAAGAATTAAAGGTGCAGTTACAGAAGTTGTTGGATAAAGGTTTCATTCAGCTTAGTAGTTCACCGTGGGGAGCACCTGTTTTGTTTGTAAAGAAGAAGGATGGAATACTCAGTATATGTATTGACTATAGGGAGTTGAACAAAGTGACTATGAAGAACAAGTGCCAATTGCCTAAAATTGATGATCTCTTTGATCAGTTGTAGGGGGCTAGCCATTTCTTAAAGATTGATCTTCGATCCGACTACCATCAATTGAGAATTCGGAAAGAGGATGTGTCAAAGACAACTTACTGAACCTGATATGAACATTATGAGTTTTTGGTGCTACCATTTGGACTAACCAATGCTCCTGCAGCGTTTATGGATCTTATGAACCAGGTGTTCAAACCTTTCTTGGATAGATTTGTTATCGTATTCATAAATGATATACTTATCTATTCAAATAGTCAGGAACAACATGAGGAACACTTACGAATTATATTACAATCGTTAAGGGAACACAAACTATATGCTAAATTGTCAAAGTGTGAGTTTTGGTTGGATGAAGTGTGTTTCTTAGGACATGTCATTAGTAAAGAAGGGATTAAAGTGGATCATAAAAAAGAGGAAGTAGTTACAAATTGGCCTCAGTTGACAAATGTTACATAAATTCGGAGTTTCCTTGGTATGCTTGGTTACTATAGGAGATTTGTCTAAAATTTCTCCAAGATAGTTGCATCACTAACTAAGTTGACAAGGAAACAAGTCAAAATTCAATGAGACAATGCTTGTGAGGGGAGTTGCATTACCATCTGGAATGGGTGGATTTTTTTTATGTATTGTGATGCTTCCCAAGTGGGTTTAGGCTGTGTCTTGATGCAGAATAGAAAGGTAATTGCTTATGCCTCTCGATAATTGAAGAAACATGAATTAAATTATCCCACTAGTGATCCGAAAATGACTGTTGTGATTTTTGTTTTGAAGATCTAGAGACACTACTTGTATGACGAGAAATGTGAGATATATACAGATCATAAAAGTCTTCAGTACATTTTACAGCAGAAAGATTTAAATTTACAACAAAGAAGATGGATGGAATTGGTAAAAGACTATGATTGTGAGATTCTTTACCATCCGGGGAAAGCAAATGTAGTTGCAGATGCTTTGAGCTGTAAATCAATGGGCAGCTTATCACATATACCAATTCACAGAAGGCCAATTGTGAAAGGGTTAAAAGAGTTGTTTGATATGGGTGTGCAGCTGCAGATATATGATTCCTCAACATTGATTGCCTTGTTTCAAGTGAGGCCTATGTTGATTGATGAGATTAAAGCCTCACAAGTTGCAGATTTACAATTAGTAAAGTTGAAAGAAAATGTTCAGACAGGGAAGACTTCTGTGTTCCTGATAGATAATAGGGTGCTAGAATTGGGTGATTGAATATGTATTCCTAATGTGAATGGGATTCAGAAGAAGATTTTGGATGAATTTCATCTTACATCTTACAATGTTCATCCTAGAACCACTAAAATGTATCAAGATATGAGAGATTTCTATTGGTGGCCTGGAATGAAGAAGCAAGTAGCCGAATATGTGTCCAAATGTTTATCCTGCCAGCAAGTAAAGTTTGAATATCAGAAGCCATTGTGTTTATTATAGGAGATTGAACTGCCAGAATGAAAATGGGAACAAGTGACTATGGATTTCATAGTGGGCTTGCCTCAGACATCTAGGGGCTATGATTCTATTTGGGTGATTATTGATAGACTCACAAAATCAGCCCGTTTTCTAGAAGTGAAGTCCACTTATACAACAGCATAGTATGCTCAGTTGCATGTTGATAAAATTGTGCGATTGCATGGGGTACCGATATCCATCATTTCGGATAGAGGTGCACAGTTCACATCTCGATTCTGGCATAAATTTCACGAAGCATTGGGGACTCAATTAAACTTCAGTACTACATTCCATCCACAGACAAATGGATAGTCTGAGCGGACTATTCAGACTTTGGAGGATATGTTGTGGCTTTGTGTGTTAGATTTTGGTGGAAATTGGGATAGGTACCTACCATTGGTGAAGTTTGCTTACAATAACAGTTATCACTCTACTATTGGTATGGCACCTTACGAAGCCTTATACGGACGCAAATGTAGATCACCAGTATGCTGAGCGGAACCTGGAGATAAGCGTTTGGAGGGTCCAGACTTGATTCGAGAAACTATGGAAAAGGTGACACTAATTAGAGAACGAATGAAGACAACTTTTAGTTGACATAAAAGTTATGCAGATTCAAAGAGAAAGGATGTATAATTTGCTATTGGTGACCATGTATTTCTGA
Organism: Aleurites moluccanus; assembly: GCA_948193065.1. Lineage (NCBI taxonomy): Eukaryota > Viridiplantae > Streptophyta > Magnoliopsida > Malpighiales > Euphorbiaceae > Aleurites > Aleurites moluccanus. The sequence continues at coordinate 4,446 of CANXYC011774934.1, forward strand.
AAATTTCCACGATGAAAGGAGTGATGATTTTTGGGAAGAAAGGAAAATTGTCACCAAGATACCTAGGGTTATTCGAGATACTGGATAGAGTTAGGAATGTGTCCTATCGCTTGGCTCTTCCGCCGAGCTTAAGCCACGTGCATCCTATTTTCCATGTATCTATATTAAGAAAATACTTGCCGGATTCTTCTCATGTCCTTCCAGCTTAGAGTATTGAAGTAGATGAAAATATGTCATATGAAGAATTTTCAGACAAGATTGTGGATCGGCAAGTGAGGCGATTAAGGAATAAGGAGATTCCAATGGTAAAAGTGCAATGAAAGAATTATGAAATTGAAAATTGCACTTAGGAAAACGAATTTGACATGTGACAAAAGTACTCCTATATATTTAGTGTTTAAGGTTATTAAAATTTTAAATTCGAGGATGAATTTATTTTAAGGGGTGTAGAATGTAATCACCCGCATCGCATATTAGAGAGTTTAAGAATAGTTATAAGAAATGTCAATCGGTAATATAATTTTTGTAAATTTTAGGAAGTGAATTATTTAAAATTAATTATGGATAAGTTAAATTAGGTTCCTTAACATTATAGAAAAAATAATTTGAAAATTAAAAAGAATTATATATAGGATGAATTAGCTAAATCAATAAAGAGACTTTAAGGAAAACCTAAATTATAAACACCTTCCAGTTTTTGATTTTTAATAAATTCAAGAGCAGTCTTTTATCTATTTTTTTTCATATACTTAAAATGTGATGAACAAATAGTAAGTTAAAAATAAATTTGAATAAAATTGACAAAGTGAAAGTATTTAAATAAGAAAGTGAAAGAGATAGAGGAAATAAAAGATAAAAAATGACAATTTTATAAATAATGAAAATTTGAGTCAAAAATTAATTTGATTAATATATTAAAAAAAAAATTTAATTTAGAAGGCCATTAGTGGCTTCTCCACCAAAAATATTTTCCAATTTTCATCATTTTTCTTTTCAAAAAAAAAAATTATATCCATTTAATATTTTATTTTAAGTTTCCTTAATTTATTTTTCTTAAATTCCTATTGGTCATTAATTAATATATAAAAAAACATATAAGAGAGAAAAAAAATAAATTTTCATCTTCATCTCTTGATTTGGCAGTGACCCACCCTCCCAACTCTCCAAAAGAATTTTATTCTTCCTTAGTTCTTAAACTTTTCTTTCATCACCTCAAAGCTCAAATTCTTTTACTTCTAAGTTGATTCTCTTCATCAATTGAGTCAATTAAATTATTGGAAGTTAGAAATCCATCAAGAGCTTCAAGAGTTAAGATACTAAAGTAGTTTAATAATTCAATTTAGTGAGTTTAATTGATAGATTCAAGAACAAATCCTTGAAGTTCTGAATTTTCTGTAACATGGCCGAAATTTAGAGGCTAGTTTTTGTGATATTAAATTCAGATTTTGAAAATCTATAAAACATAAAAGTTGTAGATATATACGTGTAGATTATATTCTTTTTAGGAAGTTTTCTCAAATTACTATTGTGTTAAGAGATACGAGCTACTGAATTAGGCTAACTGAGATTAGGATTTTCATTGAGAAACCCTATAGAGATCTAGTTTTTTGAGTACCTTAAGTTCAAAATAAAAGAAAATTCAAAACATGAAAAATATTTATTTATGTCCTAGATAAAGTTAAGTGAAAACAAAACATCATTTATACATATACATATTGATATATTAATTAAAAAGTAGAGGTTACTCGGGTAGATGTTGCAGGGCAGTTTACAGTTTGTAGAATTCTCTTTGAAATTCCACCATAATTTCTGCAAAACTTAGAAAAATCTGATTTTTAGATATGTTAAACCCTCATATATTTAGTTTAAGTAGAAAAAAAAAAAATAATTGAAGCAATTTTATAAGTATAACTTGAGAACTTTCTAAGAGGATCAAGGCTGCCAGAAACCAAATTTTAGAATTTGAGAGGGAAAGTTATCATTTGAATCACATTGTGTAACTTTAATATAAATGTAGTATTAAAACTATTTATTTGCTCTTGTAATTTCAAAAGAGAAGGATAAAGAAGAAGAATCCTTAGACCATCCATTTTGCTTGTGCTAAATTAGAGGGTTGAGAGTTTGGAAAGGTGAGTATGTATATATGTCATTTTACTTGAAATTGAATCCAATTGAATTTGTCAATTGTTCATTACATTGTAGCCTTGGTTGATTGGAACCCTAATTTCCCATTTTTGTTATATTTCTTTATTTATTTAGGGTTCTTAATTTATATCTTTGTTTAATAGAAGCCCAATGATACCCTAATTGATTGACATACCTAAATTGTTAACTAGTATTTTATTTGGGCTAATGTAAACATGCCAATTTCTTTATTATTGTTTTTTAAATTTGTTTTGAACATATTCGATTTTTCTTATTGGTGCCTTAAGCACCTTTGTATACTTAATAGCCAAAATTATAGCCATTGGATATGAAAATTGAAACTTTGGCCAAATGCCTATTTTTTTAATCTTAACATTTACCATTTCTCTTCATTGTTTAATTGTTCATTCTATTGATAATGCAAACCATATCCTTCCAATAAGTGTTATTGCACCCTTAATATTATTGAATTTGACTTTAAAACTTTGCTTCATTGTTAAATATGAACCTTGGATTGAATAAAAACCTAATGTGCTAATGACAGGCCTACTCACCTGATAAAGTAGGATAATAATTGTATCAGGCGTTGTGCATAATGAAATATTTACAGTGGACTCCAACTGAGAGAGGTGTTCTCAGCCATACATTTTGATCAACTGTATGAGTGATAAGCATGTTACCAATTGTAGCCTTTGCTTTATACAGTGACTATAAATCCGTCATTATTGCAACCCATTTGTTATTGTAAACCATTAGCTGTTGCATTCACTTATTGATTGAAATTACCTTGTACACTACCTATATCATTGATTATGATTTCATATCTATACCCATGTTGTATGTTTGTTATTTATTTACATTTCCAATGGATAATATACCAATTTGTTTTTTAATTACTTAACTATTTGTAAATTGTTCTTATTATATTCGTTTACTTCTCTTGTGAGCCTCTTTCTTAAACTTAGCTTCACAAGTGAAGTGATATATATACATTACTCACTAAGTATTATCTCACCCTTTAGTGGTTTATTATTTTTCAGGGGATTATAGATAGGTGTGGTTCCAGCTTTTGCTCTTCTTTGGTTGCAAACCTTTCTTTTCTATGCACAACCTCCGTATTTTGGTGTTTTACTTCTAGAGTGCTCCATAGTTTGTAAAAAGTTAAATAATATTTTGGAATACGTAAATGTTGAACAATATTGAACATATGATATTTCCTAGTGATGTGCATTATATTAACCTAGTGGAAATAATTGGTAATGATGGTATGAATGTTGAAATAAAAATACTTGATTTGTGGTGAGTGGCTTTTATAATTGAAGTTGAGGGTACAAGGATGAATGCATTAGAAGTAAAATTTCTTTTGCAGGTTGAGTTAATTGATTATATGTGGAAGAGAAGGACTTTGGTCCTAGGTATTAGTTGGAAAACAGAGGGAACTACTGTCACACCCCAACTCCAGTGGTGCGATGGTCCTAGGGCAAGGGTAGGCTTAAGGCTACCATAAACCCGTAAAACTCACATACCATGAATCTCATACACAATTATATCAATTAAACTATCATATAATATCATACAATGATTATTTCTATAAATTTAATTTAAACATCAATCATATCTTTGCCATTATCATTTCATAACTTTCTTGTTCTTTATTGATCAAAAGATGCATCTCACATCACTAAGGAACAAGAGTACCCAAAAGGTAACAATTCATACATCATAAATATCAACATCCTCAAATGGCTAACTACGTAGCTCTAGAGTATACTCCCAATACATATCGTATTATAATACCATTTAATGAATATACAAAATATCTTAAAATTATTACAATGAAGCTTATTGGAGGAACGAGTCAAGAAGCTGGATCTTCTCTATTAGCTCCTTCACGAGCTATGCTATCATTTGAAATCCATAGAAGAGGAGTGAGCCTTCAACTCAGTAAGATATGAACATTATAAATCAAGAATTTGAATATCGAATCATGATCATGAACAAATATTTATACATATAGATATGAAAGAATCATAAGCTTTACTTGAAGGAACGTGGGTGCTCATAATAATTTGGCTATAGCAAATCATATCATAAATCAAATCATGGTTCATATTTGGAATATAAAATGTCTACAAAGAATGGCATTATCAAATCTCATATGATAGAACTGATCTCATATTATAACATACGTATTGGTAGCCTTGCTACCTTAACGTGCACACATACTTGGCCAGGCATGCGCCTAGAGCTCATAGCCCCCTCTAGGTAGAACACTAATAAAAACCTTATAAACTAGGCTCCCAAAGTGCACAATGGACCAATGAATTTACTCTCATTGGGAAGAGCATTCTATCCATAGGTCATGGGGTTTCAATCTCATAAGAAACATATTGGTCGTAAGACTATCATCATATATCATCATTCAAATCGGGTTTAACAAACAAGAAGCATATGAACTTGATCCAAGAAAATTAATCAAGTCATTTATATTATATATACAAATATATATACATATGGATGAACCAATCAAGGATGCTAGGTCACATTATTTCAAGAAACAAGAAACAATTAAAATGTTCATACTTACCTCTTACATAATTTCTCTTAAATTTCTCTTTAGCAATTTGCTCAACTCTAACTCTTCAATTAATTTGATTTTCTCCTCCTAAGAAATTTCTCCAAATATTCAAAATTAGGGTTTTCTCCAAATCAATAATATTAAACATGATTTACTAATAATTAATTATCTTAGAGTCTCTATTCTTAATTCCCAACAACAATTTTATTTATCTCTTAAAGAAAAATCAGCATTTAATTCAGAGTTATTGTTCATGTTACTATTCATGACAGCCTCAACATTCTGATTTTCTTCCACATTAATTACCATTAATAACTTCAGATTACTTGCAATAAATTTTATATACCCAATATTAATTATTCTAACCCATAGACTTAAATAAATCTAAGGAATATAACTTAAGAAGAAAATTTACCTTATTTTCCTCAACACTGAAATTTCTGAAATTCCTTGCTTAAACTGATGATTTCTGCCTTAATATAGAATAATCTAAAGGTCTAATGCATTAATTTGAGTATTATTGCCTTAGAAAATAAAATGAGACTAATCTGAGAAAAGATTGAATTTAACGAAGAAAGAAGGAAGGAAAAATCGTGAAAACGCTACTGGGGTTGCTGGGGTTAAATAGACCACTGCCCTAGAAAATATGCTTACCAGCTTACCTCACCAATCCTGCCTTGGCAATGCTACCTCATATAAGCCAGCTCGACATTCTCACTTCGCATTATCCAGCTCGCACTTTCTAGCTCGCCAAACTGATCCGGCAATGCCACCTCGCTATTCTAGCTCGCATATGTCACCTCGCATATGCTGCCTCGCCAGACTCTCCTCGCGAATTCTTCCTCGCATATGCCACTTCGCTTCTTCGCTTCTTCACCTCTTTGTGAACTGCCACTTTGCACATTCCCTCTTCGCATAATGCCACCTCGCCTTTCCTCTTCACCAAACCTCTTCGCCAAATTCTCTTCACCAAACTCTCTTTGCCAAATCTCTTCGCATCTGCTACCTCATATATGCTTCTTCGCCAATTGTCACTTCGGCAATTTCACCTCGCCACTTCGTCACTTGACATTGTCAGCTCGCAAAATGCCACTTCGCATTTTGCCTGGCTCACCTTAACCAGATCCTACTAAGTTGAAACTCTTCCTCAGCAACTTAGACTTAACCAGCTCGCAAAAGAGCTACAAACATCCAAACTTACTAATTCTTTTTGTCATTTAAAATAGATGTGCAGGGGCACAACATATCAAAAATTCAAATCACTAAGACCAACACACAGACCATGGTGACTTTCTAATGGTTACCCATACTTACTGCTCCCAAAATCCAACCGAATATACCTGATAAAATCTACTCTCCACTGAGATATACTTATCCAAAAATTCTGAAATTTTATAGCCAATATCACCACACATAAAGGAATATTTTTTATGTTCATACCTTTGGCTAAATCTATCTCAGTCATTTCCAGTAAATTCAAATAGACACTGCCTTTCTGCAGAAACATCTAACCAGACTAGCCTTTCTCAAATAGACATCACCCATCACACACACAGAATTTTGTCAAACCATTTTACAGAATTTCAGTTAGACATAAACTCATAACTTTCATATTTTATACTTTACCAAATTATTTTTTTAAAATCATGAAATTATCATCACAATATCCTGCAACTGCAAATCAGAAATTCTGGGATTCTCAAACATTCATATTTGAAATTAATTAATTCTCCAAACATACAATTTAATAAAAATACAACAAAATGGACAGATATTACATCCTTTCCCCCTTAAATAAATTCGTTCTTGAATTTATAATAATCTACTTCAAACCTGAAATAAATGGGGATATTTATCTTGCATGCTTTGCTCACTCTCCCATGTGCATTCTTCTATAGCTTGGTTTCTCCATAAAACCTTAACCATTGGTATCTCCTTATTCCTTAGTTTCTTAACCATTCGATCTACAATAGAAATTGGGATCTCTTCATATGACAAATTTGGTTGAAGATCTACTTCCAGCACTTGCAACACATGAGAAGGATCGACAACATACCTTCGAAGCATCGATATATGGAATACCGGATGCACCTTATCCATGCTAGGAGGCAATGCCAACTTATAGGAAACCTCCCCAACCTTGCTCAAGATCTCAAATGGTCCAATAAACCTTAGAGACAGCTTGCCTCTCTTGCCAAACCGTAGAACTCCTTTCATTGGAGAGACCTTTAGAAACATAAGATCTCCAATGGAAAACTGAAGATCCTTTCTTTTCGGATCGACATAACTCTTTTGTCTACTAAAAGATGTCTTCAGTCTCTCTCGGATCAATGGAACCTTCTCTGAAGTATACCTTATCAGTTCCGATCCTTCAATATGCTTTTCTCCAACTTCATCCCAACACAAGGGAGATCTACATTTTCTTCCATACAAAGCTTCATAAAGAGACATTTGAATCATGGAGTGATAACTGTTGTTGTAGGCAAATTCAATCAATGGTAAGTGAGCATCCCAATTCCCTTCAAAGTCTAGAACGCACATTCTCAGCATGTCTTCTAGAGTTTGGATGGTCCTCTCTGATTGTCCATCTATTTGCAGATGAAATGCTGTGCTAAAATCAAGCTGAGTACCCATACACTCTTGCAATTTCTGCCAAAATCTTGAGGTAAATTGAGTACCTCTATCTGATATGATTGAAAATGGCACTCCATGAAGTTTAACAATCTCATCCACATAAATCTGGGCATACTGAGAAACTCCATAGGTCGTCTTAACTGGTAGGAATAGGCCGACTTGGTCAATCTATCTACAATGACCCATATCGAGTCATAGCCTCTTGAAGTTCTTGGCAGTCCAACCATAAAATCTATGGTCACTCTCTCCCATTTCCATTACGGCAATGGCAACTCTTGGAGTAACCCAGATGGTTTTTGATGCTCAAACTTGACTTGCTGACAAGTTAGACATTTGGCTACATATTCAGCAACATCTCTTTTCAGTCCACTCCACCAATATGAATTCTTGATATCATGATACATCTTTGTTTTACCTGGATGCACATTATACTTGGCATGATGTGCTTCCTTAAGAATCATATCTTTCAACCCATCAACTGCTGGAACACATAGCCTATTACCATGCCTTAACAAGCCATCAACCACATGAAATCCTGGAGCTTTTTTTTATCCCACTTTGTTCTTTATCTTCACCAACTGAAGGTCTCTATCTTGAGCTTCTCTATTTTGATCAGTGAGAAGTGGCTTGACTTGAAAATTTGCCAAAAGCACTCCTGACTCTGACAATTCCCAACTGATCCCCATATCATTCAATCTCTGCACTTCCCTCACTAGAGACCTTCTACTCACTTGAATATGGGATAAGCTCCCCAAGGACTTCCTGCTCAGTGCATCCGGTACAACATTGGCTTTTCCTGGATGATATAAGATTTCACAGTCATAATCCTTAAGCAGTTCAACCCATCTTCTTTGCCTAAGATTGAGATCTTTCTGCTGAAATATGTACTTCAAACTCTTATGATTTGTGAAAATCTCACACTTCTCACCATACAAGTAGTGTCTTCAGATCTTTAATGCAAACACTACTACAGCCATCTTCGGATCATGAGTTGGATAGTTCATCTCATGCTTCCTCAACTGCCTTAAAGCATAAGCTATCACTCTTCCATGCTGCATAA
>CANXYC011775188.1:0-10994 GCA_948193065.1 Aleurites moluccanus
GATTTAATTTAATTATGTGTCATAGTTAGAATTAGTACATTATAGTTGATGAACTAAATTAAAAAGGCATGTTAGAATTAGAGGATTTTTGAAATTGAAATTTCTAAAATTTGAATGGAAGATGATGATGTCATCTCCCACTCAAACTAAAATGTATTTTTTTAACCTTAGTTAAATAAATTTATACATGTATATTAAATTAATAAATCCTAGGCTAGAGAGAGAAGGGAGGCCGGCCACCTTGGGGGGAAATAGAAAAAAAAATTATTTTATAAAAAACTCCTTTTTCTCTTCTCCCATTTCATTTCCTATTCTACTTCCTCCCAAACCCTTTCACTCCCATTTCTCCCTCTTCCTTCTCCATTAGAGCCAGCCACTTCCAACAGCCTTTGGGAAGAAATTTCTTCTTCTTTTTGGTGCTAAAAACTTACTCCTTTCTTGAGGGGAGCTTGGAGTGAGAAGGGGTTAAGTGGGGGAAGCTAGGGTTCTACCAAGCTTCTTCTCAAAGGTTTTTCTTCTTCCTTCTCTTTTCTTTTAAGGGCTGGGATAATGGTTTGTTTGAGTTATTTGAGGATTAAAAATCTGAGTTTTTCTTGAGGTTGTTTCCATGGTGGGTTTGGTTTCTCTTGAAGAGAATGGAGTAAAGTTGTTAGTTCATGGATTCAAAATTTGTTGTTATGAATATGTATATTGTGATTTGTTTTTTTTGTTTTTGGTTTGTTATTGCTAAAATGGGGTGAAAAATTGAGAGTTTGGTGACCTAAAAATCTGGAAAAAAATTTTGGGTTGGGGGTTCTTTGGTTGAATATGTATGAGGTATGTATATGGTAGGATTGAATGAGAAGAATGGGTACATTGTGAAATTCTGGGACTGCAGGCAGATTGACCTTCGGGTATGATTTTTCCTGTAACTTGAGTTACTGTGTATGAAATTGGTTGATTCTTCTAAGAGATAAAACTAGACATATAGAGCTTCATTTCATATGAAGATAGTAAAGTTAAAATCAGAAGTTAAATGAATGAAATTCTGGGTGCAAATAGCTGGTCCCTGCTGAAAACGGGAACAGAGTGGGTTAGGTAGTTTCTGGCATAGCCTTAGCAAATGAACTTGAAAAATTAAGTTTCTTAATGCGTTGGAAAGATAAGAGAATAATCTAAATTTGTTTAGAATATATCAAGTTGAGATGAAGTTCATAACTAACTTTAAAAATTTAATAAAATTGGGAAACAGAATCTGAAAATTTTGCTTCATTTGAATGTCTATGTTCTTAGATGGAAAGGTTATATACATATATTAACCATTGGATTGCTTCTTGTGTAGACTTTGTGGAAGTATATGGATATTTATTAACATGTAACCACATGAAAAAAATGTTTATTGTAACAAATGTAAGATTTTATTTAAAAGAATGCATTGTTATTCAACTTGCTTGAATTGTGAGTATTGGAAATTTGGTTGTTATGGCATGAAACTTTGGCTTGAACGTGAACCCGAAATTGATTCGATTTATTATTGACGTGTTATATTTGTGTTGTGTGGGAAGAAACTAAACTTTAAATTTTTATTAGTACAAATTTTGATTTATTGGTTTGGTGTTAGTTCAAAAGAGTTATTTTGATATTTTTACGAAAAATGAGTGTTTGAATGAAATTTTGTGGTTTTCATGTATGTACTGAGTTATCGTGATTTTGTCGAGTCTTATCGGAGAGTTGGGTTCCATGCAGGAGAGTCCTCGAAAGGGAAAGAAAAGGTCGTGGACCTTTAGGCGAGAGACCCGCTGAGGGTATTTTGGTTTTTTTGCATTCCAGGTGGGTTTTTAAATATGTCTTAGCATTTCTAACTTAGTTTGTGTATATTTGAATATAACAAATGACCTTTGACCATATTGGACCGAATTCTGACCGATATGGCAAAGTGGGCCTAATTGGGCCGATCAGCCCGACCGGGCCCGACGGGCTAATTTTATAAATTAGTCCTGAATTATCCTAAATATACTTAGAAATATGTATTAATGTTATTCGACATTATTTATTATCTATTGGCTGCATATTCATGCTATTTGAAAAATATTGCATATGGTAACTTAACAGGGCTGCTACGATGATGTAGTGGGTAAAAATTCATCGACCGTGTGCACACTGGTAACTATTGGACCCTAGCTATAGAGGGGTAAGGCTCTATGCCATAAGGACTGATCCTCCTTATGACTATATTATTAGAAATGGTGAAATTATTAGGGAGATTATATATATATATTTCTATTGGGCCCTGTCCTGTGTTATCAATATGTTAAATTGTCCATCTTATACTTATGTCATACATTATAGAATATTTATAATAATTTCAAGAGAATCATCAAATATGCCTAATTTGTCAGGTTAAGTTATTATTGCACTTCATATTTATTTATCCACTGAGTTTTATACTCACCCCACGTTGTTAAATATTTTTGCAGGGTTTGAGTGAGCGCAGCATCTTCAGCTATCTCTCCTTGTTGCTCCGGCCGAGGACGCATATGTATAGACCCTTCTTAGTTAGATAGTCGCTCCATGATATGATATCCACTGTATTTTGTGATCCATTTATTGATACATGTACTCATTAATTTATTACAAATGGCTGTATCAATCCACATATCATATAATATCATTTTGTAATTTATTACAAATGGCTGTATCAATCCACATATCATATAATATCATCATCATATATCTCATAATATCATCATAACTTATATGAATATTCATTTCCTAGCTAATCCATACATACCCCATGGAGTAGCTAGATAATGAACACCAAAATAATAATAATATAGAAATATCAGAAAATACACATCAGATGATTGTAACAGAAATTCTCGGATGATAGACGATGAGATTCTGCAGTCTACTCCTCTCCTGAAATGGTTAAACAAATAAAGAGTGAGTATAGATGATACTCAGTTAATCTATATGCATCATCAATGAAATATAGGTTGAAACAATGATATACACATGATAAGGAATAATGGAACAGTAACAATCATGTAGGTTTACATAATCAGAATAAGAAATTAATAGGAATATCAATGGTCATATCAATTCATGGAATCATATGTTAAGACAGATATAGGGCCCTGAAACACGTAGATTATGTGTAATCACACAGTCGACCATATATCAAGTAGGCATAAGACTGATCAGGTCTTATGGTAGGGACCAATAACCCTTCCCAGCTAGGGCATCAATATCAATGTGCACATTGCCGACAGTATGCACCCACTACCCTGTCGGTGCGGCAGCTCTGTCAAACCACATTTAGGCCAATATAAATGGATAACATATCAATAAATACCATTATGCAATAATGGTATCATCATTGTCAATATAATCAATATCTTTCAAATCATATGGTATTTGAATTAAAGTCATAGCAATAAACAATATCCAATCAAGGATAAAGGTTATGGTAAACAACAAAGGTATGGAACAAAAGTTGGTTCGGCAAGGAAAATCGGCGGGCCAATTGGCATGCCAACGTCGCTGGAGATAATGGCATTCAAATGGTAGGCGTATGGAATATAAAGCAATAGGCCAAAGACAAATGAACTAGACATTTCATCAAACACATGGTGGGCATAAAATGGCAAGCCAATAGGTTAGGTTAGGGTACAAAATTGACTTGCCCAATTCAATCAACAACAAGCTACATTATCAACAATGATATAGGCATCAAAGAAACACAATTAAATAATATCAAAATGGATCAAATTGGCATGGGAATTCAAGGCAAAATCAAAGAAAAATGGGCAATGTGAACAGTACTATCAATTCGGCCAAGATGGACTCTTTATCATAGGTTTCCAAATTCAATTCTAAGACTTTAGGCATGTTAAATGATGCAAAATAGACTCACCTAAACTTCCAAATAGCTTTGGAATTCCAACACAATTTACCAAATGAGCTATAAGGCACACCTTTGCCAAAACTTCAATTCTACACCAATCCAATCATCAATTAGTTACCTATTCACATGCAATTAACATATTCTAACTTTAATTAACACTAACTAACACTAATTCAAATAGCTAAGTTACACAACTTCCATTAGGTTTAGGAATTTAAGGAATTCTAACAATTTGCATCAATTGATGCAATCTAACTAAATACCCATCTAATTCAACCTTAGAATCATCTAAATATGCAATAAAATTAAACAAATAAACTCCTTACCTAGATGGAGTGTAAGAGCCGAAATCCCCCTTTCCAAATTCCTTGAAAGTTTTCAATTTTCTAAGCAAACTAATGAAGGGAAAAGATAAAACCAAGGTTAAAGTCAATTTTTCTATGAATTACTCTAAGAAATTTGGTGCAAAATGGTAAAGAAATGGATGGGAGAAGAGGAAGAATAGGTTCGTCCAAACAAGAGAAGGAAGAAGAGAAATAGCAAAATTTTTCTAAGTATAAAATATATACTAAAAATCAAATGGCAAATTATAACTTAATCCTCCAACTTCCATACATCACACTTTGGTCCAAAATCTCCTGTAATTTATTCTGGCAATTCTGTCAGGATTTGGATTTCAAAGTGGGGAGTTAATAGGCTTATTTTAATTTATACTTATTTATAAAAATAATTCTGGAGTTATTTTATAACTCCGACGGACCAATTTTCACTATTCACCTTAAACTTTCATTTATTTACGATTTTGCTATTGGTTATTTTTTCAGTGTTCCTAAATGATTTTCACTTTTTTCTTTTTACCAAAATTACACATAATTTATGGTGATCTTTTACCTCCAGATCAACTTCAGAAATTCTTCTATTGACCGGACTGCTAATTTCTCGGCAATGTTCTTGACATCGCCGATTTCTGAAAAAATAACAAGTTCACTTCCTAACTGCGTCTCTAAAATTATTTTCCATCATTTCAAGACTAATGAACTATAAAATGAGAATTAATTCATGCATGTGGGTTAGGAATTTATAGGGTATTACAGTCATTCCATATGATACTGAGCCTATACTTTGTTCTTTGGCTATACTGTGACCTATTACTGATTTTGGATATTGTATCTTGACCTATTGGTACCATTGCTCCATTATTACCTATTGTTTATTTGTTGATGCATATAGATTCACTGAGTATCTTATATACTCACCTTTTCTTTGTTTACCCATTTCAAGAGAGAAGTAGATTGCAGAATCCTATCATCTGTCATCCGAGGATTTCTGCTAGCAGTTTTGATGTATATATTCTGATTCTGTATTATTATTTTAATGTTCAAAATCTAGCTACTCCATGGGGTATGTATGGATTAGCTAGGACATGAACATGTATATATGTTGTGATGATATTATGAGCTATATGATGATTATATGATATGATGTATTGATTATCACAGCCAATTGCAGTAATTTACAAAATGAAATGTAGAATAACAGAATGAATGGTAACTAACTAAAATGGATAATATATTGTGGTTTATAGATTGTGCATGTGATACTGGATTCTACGGGTGCCGGTCACCATTGGCATCTCCTGTGCCCTGTGACCGTCATGATCCAAAAACGGGTCGTGACAGAGGTGGTATCAGAGCTCTAGGTTACAGACAATGGAATTTAGGTTACATATGAATAGTACCCGAATTATAAAGGAATAGTGACTAAGTATAGAATAGGGTAGAATTAAGTATACCATAGAGCATAGGATTTCCTTTGACGTCTTCTGCTGTTATCGTCAGTTATATGTTATTATTTTGCATTTCTGTCATTTTCTGAGTATGTTTCCATTTTTCCTGACATATTACAGAGATGTCTGACGATAGGGACAGAGATATCCAGAAGGCAGAGGTAGCCTCTAATGAGTTTTTGGTCAGAGAGATATCAATTTCAGAGGGTCCGTCCAAATCCTGACAGACTTCAGAGGATACAAAGAGGGGCGATGACCCCTGGAGAGTGGAGATGATAAGGGGATTGATGGAGTTACGAAGAGAGATGGCTGATTTGAGATGGGAGCGTCAGCATGTACCTCCACCACCCGCTCCAGCAGTAGTGCCTCCACCTGTAGCACCAGAGGCAATTCCAGTGGCACAGGCTCCTGTGTAGCCAGTAGGGGTCAGAGGGAGCCTGCTGTACAGGGAGACCGGAGAGTGATTGAGGAGGGTGGTGTATCTATGTTTAACTTCCTGAAGCTAAACCTGCCTGAGTTTAGGGGAGACAAGGGCAGTGACCCTTTGGATTTCTTAGAGGAGGTGGAGAAGGTAGTGAGGAGGCTACCATGTTCTGAGTTGAGAGCAGTGGAGTTGGTTAGGCTGTTATTGAAGGGTAAGGCATGGACCTGGTTTTCTAGGAGGATAGAGCCCAGGCTTTTATGGTGAGCACCCACCTAGCTAGATTGAGTTTCGACAGGGGCTTATTGATGAGTTCATTACTGAAGGGGTGAAGACCCGTAATCTAATTAGACTTGAGCAGTTAGAGCAGAGGAACAGATCTATGGAGGAGTATGCGAAGGAGTTTATCAGGTTGAGTAGATATGCTACTCATATTGTTCCTACTGAGGCTGATTTGATCAGAGGTTTCGGAGGAGTTTACATGTTGCACTTTATAATGCTTTATTGGCTACTGAGTTTACTTCTCTAACGACAGTGATTGATAAGGCAACACATATGGAAGGGAAGTATAAGACAGAGAGGCAAAGAAGGACCAGAAGAGGAAAAGGGGTCCAGGATCTCAGGTTAGGAGGGGAAGAGTAGCTTCCATCTTAGGCAGACAGAGCCAGTACCTCGGTTTGATCAGAGATCTACAGCTAGTGGTCAGAGGAGGAGGATTCAAATTAGGGGACCACCAGTGGTTCAGTCAGCACCTGCCTATTCTTAGGGTTCTTCGAGACCAGCTACACAAACACCTAGCATTCCTAGTTGTGGGTTTTGTGGTCGGAGACATGGAGGGGAGTGTTGGAGACAGACTGGTGCTTGTTTGAGGTATGGCCGGTAGGGCCATTATGCTAACAGGCGTCCATTGAGGGCTGATCAGCAGCCATCTATTATAGTCTCTCAACCGATAGCACAGACAAGTCAGAATATGGGTAAAGAGGCTTCAGGTAGAGGCAGAGGCAGGGGAGGATAAGCTTCCAGTGGTAGTCAGGCTCCAACTGGTAGGGGTTCAGGGCAGAGTATTTGCAATCAACACCTAGGAGGCCCAGAGATCAAACAACGTGGTTATAGGTACTATCTTGATTCAGAATGAGATTGCAGATGTCTTATTTGATTCAGGTGCTACTCACTCCTTTATGTCACCACATTTTGCACCTAAATTGAATAAGAAAAGGATATTGTTAGATGTGCCTTTGATGATTGCTACTCCTATGGGTGATAGTGTTAATGTGGATTATTATTATCCTGACTATGTGATTGAGATTGATGATAACATATTTCGTGCTGATTTGATCGAGTTGCATGTGTTAGAGCTAGATGTTATTTTGGGTATGGATTGGCTTACGAGGCACCGAGCGGTTATTGATTGTTATCGGAAGAGGGTTAGGTTTCAGCCTGAGGGGCAGCCAGAATTTGAGTTTCAAGGTGATATTCAGGAGTTCCAGATTAATCTGGTTTCTGCTATCCAGGCTAAGAGGATGATTGGGAAAGGTTGTTCAGCCTATTTAGCACATATGATAGATGTACAGAGGTCTTCTGTACAGATTGATCATATATCGGTAGTTCAAGAGTTTACTGATGTGTTTCCTGAGGAGTTGCCAGGATTGCCCTCTGATAGGGAGATTGAGTTTGAGATTGAGGTGCATGCAGACACTGATCCTATATCCATTCCACCATACATAATGGCTCTATCTGAACTGAAGGAATTGAAGGTGCAGTTACAAGAGCTATTGGATAGAGGGATCATCAGACCGAGTAGTTCTCCTTGGGAGGCACCGATGGTGTGTGCTCAGAAGAAAGATGGCTCTGTGGGGATGTGTATAGACTATAGGCAGCTGAATAAGGTGACAGTGAAGAACAAGTATCCATTACCTCGGATAGATGACTTGTTTGATCAGCTGCAGGGTGCCAGCCATTTTTCAAAGATTGATTTGAGGTCTGGGTATCATCAGTTAAAGATTAAGAAGGGTGATATATCTAAGACTGCTTTCAGGACCCGATATGGGTATTATGAGTTTTTTATGTTGCCATTCGGGTTGACCAATGCACCAGCTGCTTTTATGGATTTGATGAACAGGGTATTCTGGTCATATTTGGATAAGTTTATCATTGTATTCATTGATGACATACTTATCTATTGTAGGAGTGAGGAGGAGCATATGAAGCATCTGAGGATTATGTTGTAGATACTTCGGGAGCATCGGTTGTATGATAAGTTATCTAAATGCCAGTTTTAGCTAACCGAAGTGTGTTTTCTTAGGCATGTGATATGCAAGGATGGAATTAAGGTGGATCCTCAAAAGATTGAAGTAGTTGCTAATTGGCCTCAGCCTACCAATGTTTCAGAAGTTCGCAATTTTCTGGGTATAGCTGGGTATTACAGGAGGTTTGTGAAAGATTTCTCCCAGATTGAAGCTCCATTGACTAGATTGATGCGGAAACAGGAGCGTTATGTATAGACTGATGAGTGTGATCGCAACTTCCAAACTTTGAAGTATTGCCTCACCAATGCTCTAGTGTTGGCATTGCCAGTAGAGGGGGAGAAATTCACTCTGTATTGTGATGCTTCTCGGATTGGTTTGGGGTGTGTGTTGATGCAGATTGGTAGGGTAATTGCTTATGCTTCTCGTTAGTTAAAGTAGCATGAACCAAATTATCTGACACATGATTTGGAAATGGCAGTTGTTATATTTGCATTGAAGA
Source organism: Aleurites moluccanus (assembly GCA_948193065.1). Taxonomy (NCBI): domain Eukaryota; kingdom Viridiplantae; phylum Streptophyta; class Magnoliopsida; order Malpighiales; family Euphorbiaceae; genus Aleurites; species Aleurites moluccanus. The sequence continues at coordinate 8,839 of CANXYC011775188.1, forward strand.
TTTGGAGACATTACTTGTATGGATCGAAATATGAGATATATACTGATCATAAGAGTCTATAGTATATATTTCAGCAGAAGGATCTGAATCTTTGGAAGCGTAAATGGGTAGAGATACTTAAGGATTATGACTGTAAGATCCTTTATGACCCGGGTAAGGCCAATATAGTGGCTGATGCATTGAGTAGGAAATCCATGGGCATTCTAGCTCATATTGTGTTTGGCAGGAGACCTTTGATCCGAGAGATGAGAGAGTTGGCAGATTTGGGAGTGGAGTTGGAATTAAGATCCCAGGATCGGAACCAGACTATGATAGCCCAATTTCAGGTGAAGTCACTGTTGCTTGATGATATTAAAGTGGCTTAGGATAGGGATTCTTATCTACTAAATCTCAAGGGAGAGGTATAGAGTGGGAAGATGACAGAGTTTACAGTAGAGGATAGGGTACTGAAGTGTGGGAAGCGCATATGTGTACCAGATTTTGATGGGCTACGAGATCGGATCATGAGAGAGGCTCACTATTCAGCATATAATATACATCCAAGGATTACCAAGATGTACCATGATCTAAGAGATCTATATTGGTGGCCCGGTATGAAGAGAGATGTAGCTCAGTTTGTGTCTAAATGCTTAGGTTGTCAGCAGGTTAAGTTTAAGCATCAGAAGCCATCAGGGTTGCTTCAGGAGATTGAGTAGCCATAATGGAAATGGGAGCAGGTTACTATGGATTTTGTAGTGAGTCTACTGAGGACTACCAGGGGTTATGACTCCATATGGGTGATTGTAGACCAGTTGACGAAGTCTGCTCATTTTCTGAAGGTTAAGACCAGTTACACGGCAGCTCAGTATGCACAGTTGTATATGGATAAGATTGTGCAACTTCATGGAGTTCCTTTGATGATCATTTCAGACAGAGTTACATAGTTCACTTCTCAGTTCTGGCAGAAATTTCAGGAGGCCTTAGGTACCCCGTTACGGTTCAATACTACTTTTCATCCGCAGACTGATGGGCAATCGGAGAGGACAATCCAGACTTTAGAGGATATGCTTAGATTATGTGTTCTAGATTTCAAAGGTAACTGGGATTATTATCTGCCATTGATTGAGTTCTCCAATAATAATAGTTTCCACTCTTCTATTGGTATGGCTCCATTTGAAGTACTATATGGTAGGAAATGTAGATCTCCAGTGTGTTGGGTGGAGCCAGTGGAGAAGCAGCTTGAGGGGCCAGAGTTGATCAGGGAGACTATAGAAAAGGTGCCTATGATCATAGATCGGATGAGGACTGCCTTTAGTAGGCAGAAGAGTTATGCTAATCCGAAGAGAAAGGATGTACATTTTGCAGTTGGTGATCATGTCTTCCTTAAGGTCTCACCGATGAGGGGTATTATGAGATTTCGGAAGAGGGGAAAGTTATCACCAAGGTTTATAGGCCCGTTTGAGATTTTTGAGAAGATAGGTAATGTGGCCTATAGATTGGCTCTTCCACCTAGTATAAGCCATGTGCATCCGATTTTCCTTATCTCTATGCTGCGGAAGTATGTATTTGATCCATCTCACATATTGGAGGTTTAGGATGTGGATCTCAGAGAGGAATTATCTTATGAGGAGCTTCCAGTGGAGATCATTGATTGACAGATCAGATAGCTACGTAATAAGGACATCCCGATAGTAAAAGTGCTTTGGAGGAACCAGTCCATGGAGGAGTGCACTTGGGAAATTGAGCAGGAGATGAGGAGCAGATATCCATTCCTGTTCCAACAGTAAGGTATGTATCTATTTAAATTCGAGGATAAATTTATTTGTAGGGGGTAGAATGTAATACCCTAGAAAGTTCTAACATATATGCATGATTTAGTTCTCAGTATATGGATCAAAAGTCTTGAAATGATGGGAAATAATTTTAGAGACACAGTTAGAAAGCAAACTAGTTACTTTTTTGAAAAGTGGCGGTGTCGGAAACACTACCGAGAAATTAGTAATCCGGTCAACAGAAGAATTTCTGAATGAGACCAGGGGTAAAATATCACCATAATGCATGTGTAATTTTGGTAAAAAGAAAGAATTGAAAATCATTTAGAAACACTGAAAAAGTAACCAATGGCAAAATTGTAAATAAATTGAACTTTAAGGTGAATAGTGGAAATTAGTCCGTCG
>CANXYC011775892.1:0-43362 GCA_948193065.1 Aleurites moluccanus
ATCAAAAATATTTATTTTTAAAATTTAATTAAATAAATTTAATACTATCATGATTTTAATAAAAATACTATTAACTAGTTTTAGGTATTAATTTTAAAAAAAATTACTTATAAATATTGTGCTAATTTGAACAAAAAAAATAGAGGTCTGCACTTTTAAATTAATTTAATAAAAAAATTAATTTAAAAAATATAAAAAATGTGTCAAATAGTCAGAGAGCGCATCTGTTGGATGCGCTGCGTCAGAGAGCGCATCTACTGGATGCGCTGCTTCAGAGAGCGTCAGACAGTTCATGTATTGGATGCACTATTGGTATAAACAGGTAATAATAATAGATTTTATTATAAAATGGTAATTTTTTTTTTTTTTTGTTATTTAAAAAAAAAGGCAGCATAAATGGGCATATACATTCTTCATTATGCTTGAAGATTTGAACTGGCATATTTGTTTCTTGTTGTAATTAAGCCAATTCAGAGATATTTATATTGGGACAAAAGACGTGCCATCCTTAATTTTTCAAGGACAAATTATAATTTAATTTCTGAATTTTGGTCTGAACAACGTTGTGATTTTTGAATTTTGAAAAATACATGACTACGTCCTTCTGTTTTGACACCGTCTAACATTAACATCCTTCCGTCAAAATTTTTAACTTTTTCCTTTAAAAACACTATGATCACAATATTTTATTATATATATTTTATGAAAACCCAAAAATACCCCTTTCAACATGTATAAAAGAAAAATTGCCCTAACTTCTACCTACTTCTCTCTCTTTTTTTCCCTTGCTTTTTGCCGCCCAAACCTTATTGTCACTGAGCTTTTCTTCATCTAAAAAAAAATTGATCTCAGATTGTTCAATCTTTAAAGATGTCGTCCTCTAACCGTTCTGATAGTGTTTGGGAAGGGAGGTATCTAACAAATTATGTAAATGTGAGAATCGAGTTGGCATTAGGATTTCAGAGTCAATTGACAATAAGAACAGGTTGTATTATTATTGTCAAGGTGGTTTTTGTGGTTCGCTTTTAGGATGGTGCAAGCCTGCAGACATCTTCAAATTGACTCCAACTATACAAACAATCGAGTCTCAGCCATATGTTCGAAATACTGCAGTAATTATTAATGATTTAACAGATGAAATTATTATTATAAAGGATGAGCATATTAAAATTTCTAAGAAAGTAGACCGATTATCTAACATGCTTGGGTTTATAAAAATGTTATTAACACTTATAATTATATATGTGTTATTTCTCTTTCTCTTTGTTTTTTTATTGATTAGTAAGTTGGGTTGAAGAGGAATTAATCTCACTCCTTGTTATTTTGTTGCTGGGTAAGATAGATTGTAGAGGGATTAAGGGTTATGTTTTTATTTTTGAAATTAGGATATTAATTTGGGTAAGGAGTGAAGATCTTTTATTTTATTTTATTTTATTTTGTGCTGAAAGGTAAAGACAAGTCTGAGGGAAGTTCTTTTTATAATGAAAATTTTGCCTTTTAACACTTCAGCTGTAAAAAGTAACTTTTTTAATATATGAAATGGTAAAATGCAGTTTATATTATACAATGTAAATTTTATTTTGATTTTTTAATAATAATATATCAGTTTACTTTAAGTGTGAGTCTGTGTACGATTATAATGACTTATTCATTTAGTTTAAAATAAAACGATTATTTTAAATTATAAAATTATTGTTTAATTTTTAAATTTTACAAAATTAATAAAATAAAAAGATTATTTTAAAAAATTAATTTTTTAGTTTCTAATAAAATATTATTTAATCTCATTAACTTTCATTTTGTCTTTTTTACCTCCTTAATTTTTAAATTTTTTAAAATAAATTTCTTATTTAGTCCTTAAAATTAATAAAATAGTCTTTATATTTTAAAAAATTAATTCTTTAATCCTCAATAAAATATAATTTAATCCTATTTTCTTTCATTTTTTTTCCTTCATTTTCTTTTCTTTTCTTTTGAATTTATTTAATTTTCTTTCATTTTTTCCTTTTTTTTTCAATTTTGTTAATGATATGATAATGATTTTTTTATTTTTTCTAATTAAAATATACATTTATTTGATATTTTTTATTATATTTATATTTTTAAATAAACTTATTTCATTATTATAATATTTATTTTTAAAATTTTTATGTATTTTTCTTAATATAATAAATATCCCCTTTCTAAAAAATCTTGGTTGCGTACTGTAAGCCATTAGTGCCAATAAGACTAATTAATAAAATATTTGTTCATCATATTGCTCTTTATGAAGCACTTTCTGGGCTATTTGGTATATAATACTGTCATACATATTCAGGAATTTGCAGCTTGTAATCTGTGCTTGTGGTGTACAAGTAATCAAGCGATGCTTCATCTAAATGTTGTTTAAAATAATTAATAAATATAATATTTAGTATTTTCTTAATAAAAAACGGAAAAATTATTTAAATATATGGTTTTTTTTTACGATTTTTTTAAAATAGATTTAATATTTATTTGATATATTTTTAATATATGTGGTATTTTTTAAAAATTATTTTTAGCTATATAATATTTTTTAAAAAATATTTTTATAATAATAAAAATAATTTTTTTTTATTTTTTCTATATTTTTGTAAAAATCTCATAAAAAATTATTTATAAATATAACATTTATTTATGAAATTAATTAATTTAAATGAAATTAAAATTAATTCAAATGTGCTTTCCTACTTTAGATTTTATTACAAATTTTTATCGAATTTAATAAAATTTAAAATATAATTAATTCAATGAAATTAGTGAAATAAAATTAATTTTATAAATACTATAAAATTTAAAATTTTTATTTAATTTTAAATAATGATATATTTAAGAATTTAAGCCTCTAGATATTGACCAAATAGATATTAAATTCTACCTCAAAAATTTTTATATTTTATCTTCGACATATATAAGCCATTAAAAGTGAGGAAGAAAAAGCATACTATGCTTCAGATTGTTGCATTTTCACAGCCATTAGCGAAATGGATACAACAATCAACCAGAAAGTTCAAGACCCCCGGCTTCTCAAGATTGCGCAAATCCTGACGAAAACGGTCAAATTCGCTGTCGATTCTCTCGTCGATGACTTCAAAGGCGTTACTGGTTTGTTATCTACCTCTTTCTGTTAATATGATATAATCGGAAAAAAATTATGAGTTTGAATTGCTTGATTAAACCGGTTATTAGGATAGTCGGATCTTGGACATTGGAATTTGTGCGTTTCTTCTCTAGAAAATTGGTTCCGAATATGGTTCTATAAATTGGAGCCGAGGTTAATTGGGTGTTAAAAATTGAATTGGTGAATATTGAGAAAGAGAGTTAATTAAAATTTTATTGAATATGAAGATACTTAGCGCCTTCCCTGTAATGCTTGTATCTTGATTTTGCTTGTCTTGTAGTGTATTAATGGCCACTAATCAAAAAATTATGTGTTGGCACAGCCCCTTTTAGTTTAACATATATTTTTCTGTTCATAGAGTTGTGAACACATGCAAGTTGTGTCACGTTTAGCCTGTTAAAATTAGATCATTCTTGACCTTGAAAAATGCTTCGCTCTAATGAGGAACCGAGGAATATCATTTTTACTTGATAGATATGTAAGTAGAGTCGATAAAGTACTACTACTTTCCAAGGGAAAAATCCTTTAAATTTGGATCTCAGACTCGAAGCTAACCCAAACCACGAAGAGTGGGGAGGCTATTACTTTCAGTTATAAAAAAAAATGGCTTCACTTGTCCTCAAAAAAAAAAAAAAGGCTTTGTTGTTCCCTTGTTTTTGTTACCTTTAATGATAATACAATATTCTGTACTCATTTGTTTTAATTGGCCATGTTCTTATATCTATCTTTTCCCTTATATTCCGCTCCTTCTGTGCAGTGCTGTTTTCCCATTAGTTAGCCTGTTATCATGGCAATATTCTTCAAAATGATCAGTTTCTGAATACAATTGAATGGGGAAAGTTTCTTTATATAGTGAACCTTCAATTATTAAATTTAGGATGGCCAGAGTAAGGTGCATTTCCAGCATATGCTATACGTTATCATGTTAACGTTCTATGATTTGGGTTTTACAGTTGCCAATTAGGAACTTATGGCAGGCTTTGTCTGACTTTAATTTTTCCGGAACTGAACTGATCTGATTTGGTTTCAAGGCTTTGACCATTAAGTCTTTTGAATTTTAAAGGTAGAAAACTAAGAAAACTGAGATTTTTTCTGGAACTGAATTTTATTTTATTATTGCATGTATGCTTGTCTTTTGGCAGTACATAGGCTGTTTATACTAGAAAAAGATCAAGTGCGGGGATGGATTACCTCAATTTAGGAGACCAGAAATCACTATCTTAAAGTTGCATTTTCTTACTACTAAAATGTCTAATTTCAATTATCAGAAGACATTGCCCAAAATCGTTTAGGGTGGAAACAAAAAATCCATATAACGATCCCAATTAATTTTGAGATAAGGCTAAGTTGAGTTGAGCTTAGTTTAATTTAAAATATCTAATTCAAGAGAGATTTTCTGCAGAAAACTAGGTACAAATAAAGTATATTTATGATAATCTAGTGTCTGAAGCAGTAGTATAATACTTCAATATTGTTCCAATTTTAAACTAGCCTAAATGGAATGGATGCCTATAACTTTTTGTATTTTTGTAAGATTTGCTTCTTCATGACCTTAATGTTTTAACATTATTAACTGGATTCCAAGTGTTCACTCCTCATTTGACCATTTTATCATTCCTTAATTCAATTTTCACGATATTTTGGATATTGTAGGTCCAAAGAAACTTCACATGATTGTGCAAGAGAGATTGAAGAATCCACATACTTCACTCCCCTTAAATAACTGTAAGAAATCTGAAGATGTTAAATTGGTGGAAGAGATGCAAATAAAAGTAGATGAAATGCTGGAAAACATGGAGTTGAAGCAGCAAAATGAGGCATCAGGCAATTGTGTCGAGGGAAAAGAGCCTCTGAAGAAAGAACCTAATGAAGGCAGGATGAGGTCGGATATTTTGGAACCTGAAAAGAAGAGAATTTTTATTCGTTCTCGACTGTAAAATAGAGCTAATTTTATTAAGCTTAATGCCCTAACATTTAAAAGGTAAACAATAACTATATTATGTTTTTCTAGATGTTATTATGTATAGTATTATATACAAAATGTTACTGTAACATGAAGTTCATAACCTTTCCTGTATTTTGGCTTTGGTTTTCTCCATGTTCCTTTCTCATGATTTCTGGTCATGGGATCCCAAATATGAACTGTACAATGATCTTTTGATCATTTTATCTATGAAGTTGAACAGGCTCTCTATTGGTGTCTTCAACAGTAAAAAAGAGAAATCAGATCATTGCATTATTGGTATTACTCTTTACTATTATTTTTATGATAATGCCAGAGTTTGAATGTAACTCTCATAACATTCTCATTCCTCCAATGGAAGCAGATTGGGGATTGATGCCCAACCTATTTCGATCTTAAGGAAATTTCATAATCGCCGGAGCATTTATAACATGTCTGGAAATAAAAATTCAAAATAGAATATTCAATGGGAAATCTATAAATTTTGTAGTGCATAAAAATTAAAATTGGAAGTAAAAATAAAAATCACTTCTTAAGAAAAGTAAAGAAGAAATGGCTTTTATAATGGGAGAGCGTTTGATTTTTTAAAAATTAAATTAATCAAATAAGAATTTTTAAAAGTTGAAACTGAATTCAAATTTTAAATCAAACTAAAATAAAATTTTTATGAAAATAATCAAACCAAACCAAACCAAAATATTTTAATTTTATTTTTCAGTTTTTTTAATAAAATAATTATATAATTATTAAAAATATATATTTTTAAATATATTTATATATTTTAATCGATTCAATTATTTTTATTTTTTTTTATAAAAATTAAACCAAAACAAATAAATCAAAATTTTTAAAAAAATAAATCAAACAAAACCATTGAATTAAATTCTATTTAATTCAATTTTTTATTTACCCCTACTTTTCATATGGTCCATAGACACCGTACCAGTCCAAAATTAGACTTGTTACTATAAATTTATTATAACCAAAAAATAAAACGGTGTTGTTTATGGTTGTCCATCACAGTTATTACCCTAATAGATAAGGTTAATTTGGTCATTGAATTAAAATATTCCTCTTCATTTCCTTCTGTTTCTTCTTGTTTCTCTCACTCTCGTACTTTCTCTCAGTTTCTACTCTCTCAAAGCTGCACAAGAACAGCCATGGCAGCGTGGACGGCGGCGGCTCGTCAAGCCATGAATATAGCTCGGCTTTCCTCTCCAAAAGTGGCTTCGACTCCTCAATCCGCTTCCCTCATTCATCGGAGGAGTCTAGCCGGTGGTGGCGGTAATCTTTTCCTTTCCTCCATTTTAGATCCGCAAAGCTTCTTTATATACAGTATTAAACTTACATATGCATAAATAAAAATTTTCTGAAATCCGAAAAAAAAAAGAGAAAAAAATTGTGACCTAGGAATTAAATTGAGGTTATGCCAAAAGTGTGTAGATTTATCCCCATTTGATTATTTTGATGCATTTGTGAAATTCAAATTTAACAACGGAAAAAGAATTAAAAAAAATTCTTTTGTTTTCTCTTTTGTTGATTAGTTTGTATGTTTGATTTGTATTGCAGATCATCATGGACCTCCTAAGGTCAACTTCTGGCAGGACCCTATGAGCCCATCTAAATGGAAAGAGGAGCACGTGAGTCTTTTCTACTTCCTATGCAAGTTTTTCTTTATCTTTTGTGGTTATTTGAACTGTGAAATGTTTCACTTCCTATAGCAGAACTATAGTTTGGTTTTTTTTGTATAGTTTGTCCCATCCCCTTTGGATTTTACAAATTAAAGGGCTAATGGCCAAGTTTGTTGGAGTTTTTCTTGAATGCTAGTGGTTATTGGTGCTTTATTTTTTTAGTTAAACCATATTTTGCTACTGCTGCATCTATTTTATTCATTAAGGCTTGAACTTTTTATGTTGATAAAAATTTCATAAAATCAAATATTTTTAATTATTTATAAAATGAAGGTCATGTCAAATCTGGGATTCGAACAATCCTATAATTTTTTCTTTTGGCAAATTTGTTATAGAGTGAGTGAACTTGATTTAGGTTATAATAATTTTTTTTTTCCATAGCAAGTGATCCCAATGTTCGTATAAGATTTTTTCCCTTTTTGTGTGTGTGTGTGTGCGCGCGCGCGCGCGAGTGGTAGAGAGAGAGAGAAAAAACAAGCAAAGAGTGCTAGTTTTCCATCTATGTGTCATTCTAGCTGGCACATGTATTGAGCATGTGGCCCTATCAGACTTTGTGGTCTGTGAGGTGATGTATTTGGCCTTAAGTTGAATCTGGTTTCTATATGCAAGGAAGTGGTTGGAGGGAAAGAAGCATAAGGATAGATTTACTGCCCCCTTGACATAAATATTAACAGTAACAGGCTCTGAAGTTAAGTGCATAAAAATCTTGTAGTTTTATGAATTCTTAATATTACTTGTTTGTTTTAATTGTATGTATGATTACATTTGTTCAATCTATGCCGCTTTATTGTGTTTTTATTTTCATATACAGTTTGTGATTGTATCTTTAACTGGCTGGGGAATCCTCTTCTATGGAGGTTACAAGTTTTTTACTAGAGGCAAGAAAGATGAGAAAGAAGAGGTACTGTGTCAAAACTTTGCATACTTTTTAATACTATGCAGGTTACAGGTTCTTTTTAGCCACATGAATTCAGTTTGTCAGTCCATCCCATATGGGATTATATTTTTCCGAGATTTTTAAAAACTCAAATTTTCCTTTATAACTGAAAACCTGAACTATATGATTAATCTATTGTAAGCATTGCAATCCTTGTTTTTGCAGAAGGTTGGTGAAGGAGCGCACTAGAATTGGAGCAGTACTTGAATATGTTTAGAAGTAAATCTGGGATGAGATGTTTTTCATCTGTTGTTAGACCAGTTTTGGACAGCTTTAGTTGTACATGACTCATAAGTGGATGATGAGTAATGGCTTTTCTTGTTGTTGCTCTGAGACTTTGATGTATCCAAATACCTTTCCCCACATTATGAATAATAATGGCGCATTTTCTGTTTACTTTCTAAATCTTCAGTTGGTATTTGTTTTTGCCTTTTTGGTTTGCTAGCGTAATAATTAGTTGCTCTTGTCTCCCTCATTTGCGATTTGAACCTCCCCGTAATTTATAGAGAAATTTGCTGGCTATCCTGTTCTTGATCCAATTGAAAATCTCTAGGGACTTGCCCTAACTAGTAGATTTCTTAAGAGTTTTTTATTGTACACGTATATTCAACTAAGATTATATTGTGTAGCTTTGTATTGCTTTTAACAAATTTTGTTGTTCAATTGCTTTCATTCTTTTACCTTAAGCGACTGCATATAGATAATTTTCTTGGCTTAACCGTCATTTTCATCCTTTTTTTCTACATTTAAATTGTCCCTTTTTCTTGAGCATTAACACAGGCTTAACGGTCAACGGTAAATTTGAATTATTTGAATTATCTTTTACTGAACATTCACTCCTAGATGAAAAGTTTAAACTAAAAAAATGCAAAAAGACAATTTATTGAAGCAGATAAGGCACAAGGTACTATACGGATTAAAAATCAAGCCAAAATTTATTAAAGCAGTTGCTTCATGATTATTTATTTTGTACATCAAAATAATTTCTAGATCGTCATCCTAAAAGCTCTGAATTAAACATAAACTCAGTGGGACAAGGAAATGATACTAATGTGTGATTTATAGACTACAAATCTATGGTAGAAAATAAAACAGTGCCAAAACTTAGGATATAATTAGCACCCGTTATGCAACTAGGCTATCTATTACTATCTTGAATGATGATAGCTGAGTGCTCAGTGCAGTCCCAGTTGATCATATGGCAATATGTACTTGCATCGCCAGCTAACTTCGATAATAAACAAGATGGGGAGTATCTGGGAAAAAAAAATGCAAAATGGCATTAGCTGGAAGAAGAGAGAAAAAACGAAAACAAACAAAGGAAAGAAAAAAGATTTTAAGAGGGCATACACCAAGAAAGTCCACGCATCAATTTATTCACTATTTGTTACTTCATGTGAAGTGAAATCAACAGCAAGAATTCAATTATTTTTATCATTCCACTAAAAAAAAGGTCATTACAAAAAGTCATGACCTTTTCTAATATTTACATATTTTCCCCCCTTGAATCTATTCAGCATTTTCATTTCCTGCAACCCCTTATTTCTTATTAAGGCGAATTCCTAGTTATACTCAAGAACGTTAAGCCATTCTATGTGCTGAATATTTGAAGTCCCATAATAATTACCAATTGTCATGAAAGAAGGATGGAATTAGCATAAAGCTTCAAATTAACTAGGTTCTCTAGTTTCAAGAGTGAAAGTAAACAACTCCAGAGATGAAATAATTAGAGCCCATAATTAGCCTACACTTCTAGCTATCTTCTTATTAGATAAAATTGCAGTTCGAGAGTCTTAGTACAAACCAGGGTATATGCCTACGAGACCTTATTCTGCATCTTTTATTTCTGCTTCAATGTCAACGACTGCTGAAGAAGAGTCTTTTTCTGCAAAAGAAAGTCACGTTTCAAAATTCAAGAATCGTTCAGCATTTTAATAATAATAAAGAGTATGGAAGATTAGACATCTTTTGCAGCAAAGCATATATGTATAATGGAGGTGAACCGTGAATCTCCATCTGGTTAGGAAAGGAAATCCTGCTGTGATAACAAGTTTCAAAAAGAAAATAAAATATGACAGGAAGGGAGCTATACCTAGCCTTCTTATAAACTCTGATTAACAAAAACCAATTCAATATTTTATAACCATCACATGCAAAGTACCAGCAATTTAATTCAATTCATATCACATATCATTAACAAAGAAAAAGCAAGAGAATCCAGGGTCAACCTTTCTTGAAACCAGCAGAGAAGTCATTGAATGCTTGTCCAAATGTTGTAGACCTGTTGGAGAACTTCACAGAATCGCTCACAAACTCATCTTCCACCACTAAAATCCAAGGAAAATATCATAAAACACAGGGAATGACAAACATATCATGAACACATGTCCCAATTTTATCAGTAAAACAACAAGACATCTCAGAACATAGATGATTTACTTTGCCACCAAGAGAAGAATTGTATCCATAGATCAATATATAACAATGAATAAATCCATAAATAACAAAATAAGGAAAAAGAGAGTTGATACTTAGATTGATATTGCTTTCAAATTGCCCTGATATGAAGAGTTCATGGTTGTTAAAACTTAAAAATTTCACTATTTTCTTTTGGATACGAGCCATTTGGAATTTTACACAGTTCAACATAGTAAGAACTAAAAACTTTCCCTTTCAATAAAGAAAGAAGGTAAGAAATGACCCATGAGTTATGCTTTAAAAGTATTGACTTTAACAAACGCAATCAAGGAAAATATTCAATTCAATTGTTGACCATGATGCAATAGCAGAATTCTATAATGGTATAGAATGTAGAGGAATTGAAGCGCTCAATCTCCAGCACCAAAGGCACAATAAACAGTTCTTCTTTCATTTTAGAATTGATTACAAAATGAGGGTCTGAAATAGAACCAGATTGCATCTCATGGATCGAATACTAGTTCAGTTATCAAGAATTGTAAACTCCATGAAATTGTAGTACTGACATGAACTATGTCAATGTATAGATGCAAATGCAATTAGATATACACAAACAATAATAGCTTCACCATAATCTAAATGAAGAAAATCTCTATGATTTATTCTAAATTCTCACTTTTTAGTAAACGGAGTTAAATGCTAACAGTCTTCTCTAAGTGACAAGTAAATTCGCACAATGACTCATAAAGGCAAGACTTGGCTTTCACCTGAGAATGGTTGACTGCAAAAGGGACACAGCTGCAATTCATCATTCAAAGTTGATCTGCAAAAGTTAACATTATCAAAGCCACCTCTCAAATGTTTCCATAAATTCAATTAGAATCAGTATGGCTCTTACTTGAAAATTTGAAAATCATTTCCACAGTTAGGACACTGCATGTACGCCAGAAAGCAAAAATCCAAATCAATTAAGCATAAATAAAAGAGCAATTAGAGAATGCTCTATATTTTTAAGGACAACCATGAAAATTGCTTGCACATAAAAAAAAAACACAGGTGTGCTACCATACAACAATATTTAAGAAGAATGAAAGAAATGTGCATAAAGAAGGTTAAAGAAGACTCACAGTGCCTTGAAGTATATCCCGTCCAGCCCACCAGAGGAAAACTCCCAAACCAATAGGTACAAGTAATGCCAGGAGCTGCAAGAAAGCATCATTCAATTAGATCTAACTATATATATCGAACATGTTGTAACAAAAGAAAAAATACAAATTCAGAGAAAGCCTCGCAAAGTGATTCAAATGGCATGCACCAGCAGACAGCTACAACTTTTGCTATAATGAAATGGTGGTATAGAAAAACAACTCAAGACACATCAAAGTTTGTGTATAACAATACAAGGCACAGGGAAATTTAATGACTAAAGAGGTAGCAAAAAAAAAAAATGTTGTCTAGTAAATAGAGTTGATACAAATAGAAAATCATACAAGAGGAAAACATTGGCTCCTGGACCTGGATTAAGAAAATATATCGAGCAAACATAGGGAGATTAAAGAAACAGTTTAATACTTGAAAGAAAAATAAGCAGAGACCATAACACAGCAACTTCAGCATGCTCCACATAATTCAATGAACTTAGCACATTAGTTGCAGTTATATGAAAAGAACACTAGGTAGATTAGAAACTAACTACAGCTTCAATAGTAATCAAACGTGAAATGGAATTTACTAACAGAATAATTTTGTGAATTAATCATTCCCATATTGCATTTCAATTGATAATTGGCCAATAATTTGAAAAGGCAATGCTCCAGTTTTGAGGTGAAATCATAGTATAGACAAGTGCTCACTGCTTGATATGATCATTCATATGCATAGAGATAATACTGAAACAAATATTAACTCAAAATGATATCTAAAGCAGGAAAAATAAAAATAAAAGCAAGGATAGCCATACCGACAGCCATACCCAAAGAGAAATAAGGGCATCCAAAACATAGCCAATAGCATCAAAAACCCAACCAATCTGCCCAGTCATTGAAAGATAAGTCAACCCAATAGCCAAAGCAACATTACCCAGAATCCTAATAGTACCACTGTCATCTCTCCCACCTCCACCACCACTTCCACCACCATTAAACCCAAACCCCTGATTAAACCTAACCAAAAACACTCTCTTTTTCCTCTTCCACCCCTCATCTTTTATCAAAATCCCATGTTTCCTCTTCCCCAATTCCAATAAACTCCATTTCTCCCTATAAGCCCCTAATTTGAACTTATTTTGATTCATTGAAGCAATCTTTGAACTTGATAGGAAGTGGGTATTAATGGGTTTCTTGTAATTATCATCATGGAGAGTATTTAAAGGTGATAAAAAGATGGAGAGTTGAAGCAGAGTAGTCATGGCAAATATGGTAAATTAGGGTAAAATCTATAACACTGGTTTTGGATAGTGTATCGCTGATTTCATAGTTCAATTGAACTAAGCAGAAATTTTGCACTGATGGCTTGTACCTTGTAGAAGTACCTATGTTCCTAAGTAACACGATTCACATGATGATATTGGCCTTTTCATGATAGCCTGTTAAAGAGTGCCACGTATTAAGAATTAGCTGGTTGGACCATTTTGTCCTTTAATCCAGCCGCTTAGCGGCAATTGTACTTGCCATTTTGGGGATTTGCGTATGGGAAGTTACTTATGCCTTCTATGAAAGTTTTTTTTTTCTTTTTTTTTTTGGACGATAAAATAATAATAATAATCTTTAATCTATAAATAAAAAAAAATTAATAAATATTCTTTAAATTTTGTTTAAAATTTTAAGAAATAAGAAAAAATATTAGTTGATGATCCATATAGAACCTAATAGTAAATGCATATTTTTCTAATTAATAGATCAAAATTGATTCTTTTCTTTTTGATACTCAAAAAAAATAAAATTAATTAGTTTGAGTAAAATAATATTATTAAAGAGGTATTTTTAATACATCTTATTCTCAATTTTGAAAGAAAAAAATGTGTAAAAGTTAATTAATTTTTTAATATTTTTTTATTTAAATTAATTAAACTCTAATTCAATGATATGTTGATGCTTATTCTCTATTTATATATTATTTGTTTTCAGTATATACATGAACAAATTACCAGATTAAAAAGGCTTAAAAAATTCATAAATTTATTTTATTTTATTTTTAAAAAACATTTAATTCAATCAAATTAAGTATGAGATGATTTTTTTCATATTAATATTATTTGTATTTTATTTGGTATAATTAAAAAATATATAAAATAATTTTATAAATGAGACATTATAAAATTATTAGAATTTGTATCAAATAAAATAAATATAGGAAGTAAGAAATTTGTATTAAAATTTTCTAAATACTAATAATTTTAAAAAAAAAAAGATGAATGGAGTAAGAAGAAGGTTGTAGATGTAAATCTCTTTATATATCTCTATTTATAATGATTTTCTTACAATCCTTTTCAAATACTTAAGTTTTCAATATAATTAGAGAAATTGAAAAGTTAATTAACTATCTGTTAAAACAATATTAAGTGTGGTGTTATTCAAGAAATTCAAAATATACATTTTAATAGCCATTTAATTTAAACATCTCTATTAACTCTTTTATAGATAGATATGAGTCAACTAACTTGCCCAACAATATATAATAGATTGCCTTTAATTAAGTGCTATGTTAATTCTGACTAACTCAATTATACTCTACTTAGTCTTAATTAAAATCAGTTATATAAATTTTTTTTTTTCACTCTAAATGATTTTGAATAATATCTTTTGATAATTGTAATGTATCTAAATCCATTAAATAAAATTGAAACGAACTAAGTAATTTACAAAAATGATTGAATTAGGCAAAGAATTAGGATGATAATATGCATAATAATTAGTTGAATATACAATCCAAAGGAGAAGAAAAAAACCAAAAGCGTTATGATTTTGTTCATTGTAATTGTTTTCAAAAATTGAAGAGGCAAAATCATTACATTCCATTGGACTTGATCAATGAGAAATGATAGTATATGTCCGCCTGCTCAACTGTTCAACTGAAACTCTTCCATGTTTACTGAAAAACAATTATTGGTGTCTGTGGCTCTCTTGCTCCTCAAAATCAATTGAAGGTCATATGCATTTCAAAACCTCTCCCAGAACCAAGCCCCACTGAGTCCAATGAGAACCACCCTGCATCAAAGAATTGAAGTTGAAGCCAAATTCCACGTCTTATGGTAAAAGCAACCCGAATTTTATGGTTCATGAAATTTAAAAGACAAAGGTTTGCATTAACTCAAACGGTTTGGTTTTAAGATTTCACAATGTCACACTGAATGAAACTAATCCGAGCCAATAAAATTACAAAAATACCATTCATTATACAAATGATATAAATTAATCCAATGCTTAAAATAACCCAGCCCTCGAATATTTGTTAAAGCTTAGGCAAAAGACTTTACTAAAGCCACCCACATGACACAGAGGAGCATCCTCATTTTATGAGAGTTGCTGATCTCATTCCTAAATTTTTCAATGTCAGATACACCCTACATATCAGCACTTACATTGGGAGCAAGCCCATATCAACTAGCGAGAAAAGAGTAGCTGTACTTCTCCTCTATAAAGGGAAGTTCATGCATCTCTGTTAGGTCATTTGGCTGGCAACTTGATGAGCGTCCACCAAACAACACATTCAAATTGCACTTATCACACAAATTGGGCCAGTATATGGTTATTGAGATTCCATTATGTTAAAATAGCTTAAGCCATTTTAACTAGTTCCCCAACAACCTTATATGCCACTCTTTTCATTGTTTTGAATCCCATCTCTTCAACAGTATCACTTGTTTCATCAGCATGGATCTTCACTCATAGGTAAATAACATTTTCATAATGGCTTGTTAAAAGTTTGGTGCTTGTGTGGGTTTGAAACCAACCCAAACCAAAAAAAAAGTAAACTAATTCGCTTTTCATTGTGTTATCGTTGGTTTCAGTTGAGTATTTTTTCAAACAGAGCATTTTGGTTTCATTTGGCATAAATATTTAACAGCACCATGTACAGCGCTATTAGGCAAATAGATGAATTTCCATCTAGTGAAATATTTGATTACTTAACACTTCTAGAAAGGACACAACAAAAACCAAGCACACACCTGGCAAAACACAGCAAATGGCTCTCTTAGTGGCCCATCACAGGACAATTCACTAGTACTTCCATCAATGAAGGTTCCATCAGCAAAGATTACCTGATACATAAGATATAAGATACTTGTGTTAGACAAAGTGCAAAAATGCTATTTTAAATGAGCAATGGAAAAGGCACAAGCATGGCTCAGGGAAAATCTCTTAATTAGAACTTGTTTAGATGAGAGCTTGCAGCAGATGGGAACTACACAAGTTGAATGGTGGACACAATCTTCAATCATTTCAAAATGCAAAACTCCATTGTGAAAGCAGTAATTTATGTGAAACACCCTTAATGTCATATGTGCCACAGAAAATTATTTTCATTCAATACAAACGACACTAGGATGCATCCTCCTAATGTCAAATTATAATAGCAAAAAAGCCAACTTCAATTAGCCTCTCAGTTCAACAGAATGACCAGAATAATGCTATTGTAAGAAGCATTACTTAGCATTGGTGGAAACTATCACAGATATTTTCTAACTATGCAATTTCTTTAAAACAAACTCCATTATAGTATAAATTTAATTTAAATATAATATGATCAGACCTCTGATGCATACCCAGGAGTTGAGCCAGCAACCGGTTTAGTGAATGAACCTACTGGTGAGCTTCTTTGTACGGCCTCGCAGAAAGCAAGAAGATGTTCACGGTTTCCAAGCTGTACTGCCTGAAAAGCATCACAAAGCATGTCAGATCCTTTCAGTGAGTGATCTTTCCAATCATTGCAAGATAATCAGAACTGCAGAGCTGATAAATTATTGCTTTGCATCTGTCAAAAGCCTCATAATTTGCTTGCTGAAATAGGCACCTTAGCCCTTAAGGAATGCTATCATGTAAAACTAATAAACAAGAAAATGAACATAACCAGCTACTGGGCACATACAAAGAGCATTCTTTTATTAACTCATTCCATCTGACAAACACTTCTAGCTGCTAAAGTATTTCTCAAGGTTCACAGGAGAAGGATATAAGATAACAAGACAAACCTGGACTGTATCATGACGGGTGGCACGAGGTAGAGGCTGCACCTTATACCCTTTAGATGCCATGACTTCAGCTATCAGCAAGGTTCCCTTTCATTGTGAAAGAAAAAATAACTCCACTACCAATAAGAAATAGAAAAGATACATTAACCAAAACAAAAAATGCAGAATCCAATACCTTGATTGCCTCACCAACCATTTGAGGCGAGAGGAAAAGCCCCTGGAAATAAGTTCGCATAATATCACCAGGGGTAGACCCACAGTCTATCCCAAGCCCTGGTGCAGATAGACGAGCTGCTGCTGCTTCTACCCATTTTTTCTTCCCTGCAACATATCCCCCACATTGTGCAATGGTTCCACCTGGATTTTTAATCAAACTTCCTGCAATCAAATCTGCACCCTGCTCCACCATTAACCAAAACAGAAGAATTAACCTACTTTAGGAAAAAGAATGAAAATGTGTAACTTACCACCATTGGAGGTTCAATTTTTTCAACAAATTCGCCATAGCAATTATCCACCATGACCAAGCAGTTAGGATTTTGCATCTGCAAGTATATGTTGAAAGGAATCAACTCCATCAAGCTTTAAAGAGTGCAAGTGCAATTGAATAAAATGGAGAAATTTGTTCACATTGATAAACTAATTCACATAAACATATGAAAAAACCATTGAGGGTCCATTGAAATAGATAATCATTTACAATGATTGAGAATTTGAAATTTGACACAATGTTGATTTTTTATGATTTTACACTTGAAACTCAAATTAGAAATCCAAAATCATTTCAATATGACTATCTATCCAAATAGATACCAAGGGAATTCCTATTGTATGAGGCTTTCCTTATTGAGAGAACTGTCTATTGTACGTAGCCTTCTTACATTTTTTGCAGAGAAGCTGCTTCCATTGATTTACCTGTGACCATCTAGCCATAAAGGAGCAATCTTATTGTTGCCCCAAGGCTCATCCTCATATGACAAGGTCATAAGAGGAGAAAAAAGGACCTTGACTTATATTTCAACTTATCAAGTGTAATGAAATAGCAAATTGAACCCCAAAAACCACCCAGTCCACTGTGCAGGTGGAGGTTGTAAACCATGGAATTAATTGAATTGAATTAACACAAACTTAGTTCCAATTAACATGGCATCTAAGGTTTCTACAACTTAACCCAAGAGAAAACCATGTTGATAATCAGGATGATATGCTCATGAAACACAAATCCTTTTTGGATATATTGTTGGATTGAACCTACTTTAGTGACACATCAGATAAACATGTTCAAAAAATCACACACAATAAATTTCATAGGATTTACCTTGATCATCTTTATAGCCCTCCTTATCTCATTTACACTTAAACTTCGACGCCATGAATAACCACACGACCTCTGTATAAGTGCACATTT
This sequence comes from Aleurites moluccanus, assembly GCA_948193065.1. Classification (NCBI taxonomy): domain Eukaryota; kingdom Viridiplantae; phylum Streptophyta; class Magnoliopsida; order Malpighiales; family Euphorbiaceae; genus Aleurites; species Aleurites moluccanus. The sequence continues at coordinate 17,750 of CANXYC011775892.1, forward strand.
TGTATGAGGTTTCAAAGCACTGTTAAGTGCATCCCAGTCAAGTCCACCATCTTCAGCAAGCTGCAGTAGCATAAAGTGAGTAAAATGTTCAAGACTGAGAAGTCAAAATCTTGTTTTCCACTTATTCAGTAACATACTGGAACTTCTCGGTACTCCACTCCAAAATCTTTCAGGGAACCCAGTCCATGAGAGTCCCGCTTTCCAATAACTTCCTCTAAGGTGTCATAAGGAGCACCAGCAACTGCCAGGAGCTGACAATCCAATTAATCTAAAACCATATTCTAGAAACAAAGTGGGCAGAGAACATAATAAAAGTACCAATAAACTTTCAACAGACATGGAAGTATAGGCAACATGAAAATAAGCTAACCTCATCCCCTGGCCTCAAGAAAGCAAATAAAGCACAAGTGATAGCATGGGTTCCTGAGAAAAACTAATTGAAAAAAGAAAAGGCAGAGGTTAGAAATTATTCTAACTAAAAAACACCATTGTTAAGATTCAACCAATACTGTGGTAAAACCTGTGAGCGAACTATTGCAGATTCAGCTCCAACAATTTCCGCAAAAGCTTGATCAAGTGCTTCCCGTCCCCCAGCTTCATCATGACCATAGCCAGTAGATCCACCAAAGTGCTATTCATAAGCATAAGAATGATAATAACCACTAAACTCTGTGTTATTCCAAAACCAGCTGGAGGAATATAAGCACATACATGGGACGCACATCAAAATGGATTTATAAAATGGAGAGTGCCATCATATCACCTCTTTAAAAATACTTATACGATGGAAGGCAAATGAATCAGGATTTAATTCATTTAATAATGTGTCTGCATAAACTATGTGTTTTTCCATTTGAGGGGACATTTGAGAGGCCTTAATGACCCTTATGAGCATCCAACCACATTCATTAAACTTTATTTTGCAAGTTGGAACCAAAGACCATATTTACTTACATGAGATCCAACTCGAACATTCTGGAAAGCTTTAATAACACGAGAGGTATTGCATGCCACCAAATGATCCACAGCTCTGAATTCTGAATACAAGGAATCTAGGGCTTTTGCAACCTGTTTTACCAACCCCAAAAGAGTAACTCTGTGTATTAGCCATATGTATAAAGATTTGGCACTTAATGCATGCAATAAGAACAATAGCTAAAGCAAAAGGAAGGTCCAAAATTAGATTTCCAATTTTGTGTAGCAAAGCAGAAAATAAGTTTAAAGCAGTACAGAATGCTCGATTTCTGCTTAAACTGGGGAAATGACATGAGAAATAAACCTTTTTTAATCTCAACTAATCTACTGTAGTGATACTTCATCCAATTTAGGTCTTCTCCTTTTCCTAATGCTTATATGTGTAAATAAGACCAATATCAATCGTGCTCCATCGTCCTTTTACCAATAGAGTTAGTATCCAGGGGCATTAGAATTTCTTTTATCCCCAGTCCAATATGTCAGAACATGATAGATTCCTATCCAGATACTTATTTATCCTAATATTTGACATTTCTAAGCAATGGATTGAATTTTAGGGAGTGAAAACATATGTAGTGGCTCTTAGAATTAGCAAATGAAAACAGGGTCGCTTAACTATACCATATGCCAAAAATTCTATCTTTGCTTCCTGTTTCAAGCATTTTCTCACCAGCAACAAACAGTATTAACCAAAATATAGCAATGAATTACCACAACTATTAGCATTAGCATGAACAGAACATTTTATTTTTCCTCCCAAAAGGAAAACAGTCAAACATTCTCACTAAAAACTAAAAATAAATACGTCTATAACAGATAATTTTTTCTTAATTTCCACCATTTTATCAACAATTAACCAGATAACAATATTGTGTTCACATTTGCAAATATTACCACGAGAAAATAGAGGCGATGGCTCTGTAAAATACATTAAAATTCAGATAATCCCAGTGGTTACAGTCTTTTCTCAGCCACCAAACAAAGAAATAAACAGACTATGCTAATGGGTTTTTGGAACTAACATTTTCCCATCAAGAAATGTAAAGGGTCCAAAAAAAGCAAAACTTGAGCTATCTCAAGTTACTTTTCTGCGTTTTCCACTAACCAAAAAGGAGTATAAAGCGCACAACAAAACTGGGTTTTATTTATATTTACCTCTGGAACAAAGGGATTGTAATGGTGGTGGAAAGAAACCTGTGTGCTTGAACGAACTTTAATGGTGGGCATTGCTTTCACTGGTTGCGCAGGATAAGCAGGAATGGCGCAGGATAAGACCCTCATCTTCATTCAATTTCAGTCTTATTCTGAGTCTTGGGAGCTAGGCTTCAACGCTTTGTTGGATTGTAATTTCACATATACTTTTGCCTTAAAATATTAATAATTTTTATAAATACTGATTTCGACATTTCGTAATAATAAAAAATATTATAAAAAAAATTAATAGTATTAATAATTTTTATAAATAAAAATATTTAATTATAAATCACAAATAAATATAAAAATTTATAAATCATAATAATTTATATTTCTTAATTGAAATTAAACATTTAAAAATAATATGCTTTATTTAACTTTATTTTTAATTATAACCTGCAACATCATGATTTATTTATTGTAGATTTAACCGATCAAAATAATAATTATTACTAAATTAATAATAGTTTTAAAAAAAAAATTAAGCAAAAAGTGAAAAAATCAACAAGATCACATTTATTTTTTTATTTTTAATTTTGTATTGTGCTATTTTTATTCAATTAATTTGATTAAAAGTAAATATTATTTTTCTTAATATTAATAAAAAAAATTTTAATATCAATGAAATCTAATTTTGACGTTCGTTTTTAACATAATCTTACCTTACAATAAATAATTTATTTTAATGCTTGAAAATTTCTAAAAAAAATTATATAATTATTATCTAATTCAAAAATTAAACACTAATCAATAAAATATAAATTTAAAATTAAACACTAATCAATAAAATATAAATTTAACTCTTATCAATCATATACTAATCTTTAAAATTAATATTACAAAATAATTTTTTGAGTATTTAAATGATTATACAAAATATTAAAATTTAAAATTTTTTTATCATTTATATATGTTAAGGTAAAAAATTAACGTTAATATTTTTTAATATTTTACTTATTTTAGTGGATCAATTTAGCAAAATTTTTATAATTTACTTGTATTTTAATCTTACCCCTAAAATTTTATTTTATTTAATTTTTATTAAAAGAGAAGACTAAAACCTAAATATTACATAAAATATATTTTTTTTATAAGTGACACCATAAATATCATGTAATATTAAGCTACAAATTTTTTTAAGGAGGATATTTCGATACATAAATTTTAACCGTTAAATTACACCCAAAATAAACTAACTAATCAGTATAAGAATTAACTTTTATATATATGCCGTAGTTTCATTGTCCAAACCCTTTAAAGTAGCTTCTTAATTGCAGAGTAAAAAATCCATTCCAACAAAAATAAATTTTATCATACTCAAATTATCTGCTTCAATTAAGACCTGCCTAAAATCATAGTCCCATGCCAACAATACTCCAAACTTCAGCCATAAAAATAGAGCAAATAACCTAACCAAGCCCCTGTTTAAATGTTGGTAGCCGTTGCCATTCCGTATAAGTTACCGACGATATGCTATAAAAAAATTTTTGATTTTCTTCTCTTTTTTTTGTTTTACTGCCATGAATCGCAGAGTGACCATTATAAGAGGTTTTCGTTTTCGTTTTTCTATTTATTTTAATTTAGGATAATATTGATTTGATTTAATTGATTTGAAAGATTTTATTAAAATTTATTTTAATTTAGGATGGTATTAATTTGATTTAATCGATTTGAAAAATTTTATCAAATCAAATTAATCTTTTAGATTTGAAAAATTTTTAAATAAAAAAAAAATATTATTATAATTAAACTGTGGATTTAATTTGATTTGATCGTCTTTAATTTGTCAATTTCATATCAAAAATATATTTTATAAATTGTCATTATTTTATTATAAATTTAGAGATAAAACACCAGCAATATACCGGTGACAAAAAAATTTTAAGAATAGTTTAATATATTATACAAAATTTATATATTTCATTAATTAACACACAATTTTTTTTTTCAAAAAATAGGTTTTTTTTTATTTAATTTTCATGAATGATTTTTTTTAAAATTTTAAATTAATGTTAGGTAAAAGCAGTATGTGGGTATATATAAAATAAAATCAAATATATTTAATTATAATGATAGTAAAAAAATAATATATATAATTTTGGTTCGGTTTAATGATTCAGTTCGATTTGAATTGAGAAAAAACTTAAATCTCAAATCAAATCGAATCATCGGTTTGTTCTATTTTTTAAACTGAATCCAAATTAAATAATTGTAAAATTATTAATTTTATTTTAATTTAATCGGATTAATTTGATTTAATTTTCAATCCTAATTTTAACTTTAAATATTTAGAGATTCAAACTTATAATCTCATAATTTTAAAGATGACTATAAAATCAACAAAAACTCGTAAGTATATATAAACCCTCTACTTGTTATTAGTTCTATATATTGTTAATTTGTTGTTAGTTTACTTTTTTAACAATGTTTTATTGTTATTAGTTAAAGTAACAAAATATAAACAATCTCAATTTGTTATTGGTTGAAAGATAATGTCAATGGAAAACCTAATACTATCAAGATACTTGCAAAATTACCTGTCAAGTCACTAGCACGATTCAAGAACGTATGCAAATCATGGTGCTTGATGATCAACGACTCAAATTTTGCTAAACTTTATCTGAAATAATCTAGATTGTTGGTTTTCTTTATATCTCACTGTAATCACTAATAGAAAATAGCAATGATGATCATGCATTGACGAATCTCAAGTTTCCATTGAATAATTCGGATATCAGAAGTTACAAATTTCATGGTATCAATAGTTTCATATGTATTGGTAGGGAGAAGAACATAAAGTTTCTTTATTTATGGAACCCAAGAACAGGAGATTTTAGAGCATTGCCTCAACCTAGCATCTATAAGCCAAATTCTAATTTGACCCATATTATATTGGGGTTTGGTTATGATGAATCTAATGAGGATTATAAGGAAATAGCAATACCTTGGGAATGGTCATTGAGAAATTTAATCTTAAAGATATCAAATTTGAGATTTTTACTCTTAAAACAAATATTTGGAGATCAATTCATATTCAAGACTTCAAGTATCACATTAGAACATGTGTTTAAGAAAAAAAATTTCGATGGGGGTTTTTTATTTTATCGCATATTATTCTGATTCTATTATTAATAATAATGGATATTTGATAATTTGCCTTTGATCTAGTCATGAACGGATGGAGTTTTTTTATTTTGTCACATATCATTCTGATTCTATTATTAATAATAATGGATACTTGATAGTTTGCCTTTGATCTAGTCATGGACGGATGTATAAATTTTGAAAAAATATATTATAATAATGAAATAAATTTATTTAAAAAATATAAAACAATAAAGCTTCAATTTAGAAATAACAAAAAGTTATTATAATATCATTGAGAAAGAAAATAAAAATCAATAAATAAAAAAGAAAATGAAAATGAAGGAAAATAAACAAAAAAGAAAGAAATTGAAGGAAGATGAGACTAGATAATATTTTATCAGGAACTAAATAGTTATTTTTTTTTAAATAGAATAATTATTTTATTAAATTTATTAAATTTCAAGAATTAAAAAATAATTTATTTTAAAAAAATTTAAAAATCAAGGGAGGCAGTGTCCTTACCTTCACCTAAATCGGCGCATGGATCAAGTAAAAAATAAATTTATAGAGGTGCCACAACCATTTTCGAAGTATCATTTAGATCATTTAAGAATTACTGGAGGAACTCTTTGTTTGTGCTTTAAGGATTTTGGATTTCATGGTTCTGAGAAAAATATTGGTATGAGTACACCTTGGATCAAATTGGTGGTAATTTCAAAATTGATAATGGTTTCGCCCGGCATCGTTCACAATTACTTTTGTTCAAAAGAAATAGTCTATAACTGTTAATAAACTCAATAATTTGTCTATACCAGTTATATATTAGCTATTTGTTATTGGTTTTCGTTTTGTTATTGATTTAGGCACTATTGGTGAATATCGTTGTTTATGCAATTATATTTCCAGAGCAGGTGGATTTTTTTTTTTTTTTTTTTTATACTAAGAAATGGAGAATCGATGAATATATTATTCAGGAAAATATATATTTATCGTTAAATTATATCTTGATACATAATAACATGTGAAATTAAGATATGAATTATGAAAGAATAAAAACTTCATCACTATTACACCTGAAGATCACATACAAAATAGTCGTTGTATTAGTTTTAGATCAATTTATGTTTTCAATTTGTAGGAGGAATAAGCGTTTGCTTAAATATAGTTTTTTTATTTGCAATTCAATTCTTTCCACACATATTATTGCTTACATTGAGAAAGTTTTTAATTTTTTTTTCGTTGGAAATTTTTGTTACGACATTTTAAAAGGAAACAACAAACTACAAAGCAGCAACAGAAGTGATACCAGAATTACTTACATTATCTTTAACAAGAATAATTAAACCACTTGAAGGAACCTCTAAAAATGAAATTTTTGTTATACCTATGAATATAATTTTAGTTGTAAATTGAAACAAAAATTAGTCTAATATCCATATCATTTTTTTTAAAGGAAATTTTTAGTCGCTTAGAATCACTAAACTCAATTATATCAAAACTCTACTTCAATCTGTATATGATGAGTTTAATTTCGAAATTAATGTAAAACAGTTGAAAGTTTGAATCCAATTATAATTTTTTTAAAAGATTGGAACTTTTCCTTTTTTATCATTTAAGCTTTTTTTATTAAATTCAGTTGTATAGCATTATTGGCTAAAAAACAAGATAAATTTTGCATTTGAGAATTTCTAAGACATACCCTTTTTTTTTCCAATAATTTGAAAACTAATATGTTAATTGGGCTTTCATTTTTTTGTTAAAAGTGTTGAATGAAGTTATTAAAGAATGTAATGAAAATTGAGTTATTATTATTATTCTTATTTGGTCGATAAAAAGAAAAATAATGTAATGAAAATAGAGTTTTTAAATTTCATGATTGATTATTGTCAAATAACTAAGTTGAATATTTAATATTAATATTTGTACTTATTTCATGATCTAATAAAATTATCTCAAATTGAAAATTAAATACTAAAATTTTAAATATTAAATAAGATAAGTGATATAATTTTTAAATTGTAAAAATATTTAAAAATTTAATCACTTATTATATTCAGTGTAAATTTTAAGTTAAAAATTTTAATTTATTATTTTAAATAATTTTTAATTTAATTGAGACTTTTAAAATAAACGTTATAATTAAGTGCTAAACTAAATGGCATTATTAAACACTCCTAAATTGAGCACACAATTGCTATTCAAATTCTTTTCCATTTTTGTAAATAAGATAAATTTGAATTAATATTTTAGATGGAATTATTGACCATACCAAATTCTCATTTGCCTTATTTTGTCTAAAAATTTATTTCGAGTTATTATCAGAGATACTCGAGTGTATTATAACTATCATAAATAATATATGTGTATAAAAGATAATACATTTTTTATTTACTCTTATCCTTTTATCGTTAAAGAACGAATGTAATTAGGGCCAATAAGAAAAATAATGTCGTCGCGATACACTCGAATAATGCTACTCTTAGGTCCACTAGCTTTCTTCAACATTTGGAATCATGCCAGGAAGGCAAGTAATGTGAATATATCCTGGCAGACGCAGAGCAGATTGTTCAAACCAATTGAAGGTTTATTTTATTGGTAATACTTTAATTCTAAATCTATTTAAATAGGGCAATTGATAATCTTCTCTTCACTCTCATATACTAAGATTTTGAGAAATTGAGAGATTTCCCATAGCCCTTCAAGAAATTGCGTCGAGAGAGTGATAAGATTATATATTTAGGCATTTATAAAGTAATTAATTAGTCTAAGCAAGCTCAAAAATCTGCTATTATTTGTTGACAATGGCCCAAGGTAAATTCATTTCCTTTCAAATTGTTTTGAGCTTTCAATTGTTGTTTAAAATCATCTACCTCATCAAAGATCTATTGATAATATATATGTTGTAGGTGTCTGAAGTTCATGTCCTTATGGCTTTCCTAATTTTGAAGTATATATCTAGAACTAGATTTTTATTTTTTTGCTCCCCTTTTATTTATTTTTGAAAGAAAATTCTTTTTTTTTTAAAAAAAATTTACATGCATTTTCTGTGTTTATATTGTACTAGTAAATTTATATTTATATTTTCATTTTTATTGCAATGACAAAAAAAAATTCACAATTAACTTATAAAAAAAATTTTATCTGATCCACTCAAATTCAATTTTTTACATAAAAAAATATTTTCGGCCCATCCAAACTCAATTTTTTACATCAAAATTTTCTCAATTCACACAGAATTAATTTTATAATTTCTTTCTTGAATATAATTTTTTTATTAATTTCGAAATAAGATTTGGATATAAGTTTTACTAGAATTTCATTTATCATGCATGCAAAATTTCTATTTCATGTTTTTTATGTGATGGAGCAATAATTTTCTAATTGTTACACATAAGTAACAGGAATTGTATGATTGTCTTGAAAATTTAATGGCCAAGTAATAAGTTTCTATTTCATTTCTTATCTTTTTATTTGTTTTTTAGCCTGCATAACTTAACTTCCCAATTCAAAATTCGTTGGACAAGTCATACATTAGGTAAATAAAAACAAAAATTACATGTAAATAATATGTATGCAAATATGCGCATGTGTACACGTGTTCATATATATATATAAGACATAAATTATAATTATATATTTTAAAAATATATACTTATTATAAATTTAAACTATTTCACATATACTTATTATATTTATAAATTTTTATATAATTTTAAGTATTTAAAAAATAATTAAAAATAAATACTAGGAAATTAATAGAGTATTTAATATAAAAGTTTAATAATTTTTTTTATATATAATAATCTTATTTATACAAATTAAATAAAGAAAAAATAATAAGTAACAATATAGAAAATAAATAAATAAATAGAATAATAATTTTAATACATTATAATTGCTTTCATTATATTCTCTCATAATTTATTTTCTTTTGTTGAATAATTAATAATTTAAATTTTTATATTAGTATATAAAGATAAAATATTATAATGAAAAAATCATTTTAAAAAACTATTATAAGAATAATTATTATTATTTATATAAGGTATACAATAATTTTATATTTATATGTATTTTTGTTTATAATAATATTAATATATTTTTACTTTTAATGATGCATGGAAATTTATTAAAAATATTATTTTAATAACAAATAAAGCGAAACGTACTCAAATTTATGAATTAATATTAATTAATTAAAAGTAAAAATTATTATAAGAGAGGCATGTATTATAATTAGTCAATTAGCCAATTACTAATTTCAAACATATAATAGAAATATTAAATTAAAGAATTGGACTAATTAAATCTTTTCTGGCTTTTTTCCATAAATAACAATAAAATCTACTCTCTCTTTTTTCCAACTAAAATTTCAATTTGTAATCTCTGGAAATAACTCCAACAGTTTCATTGAATTAAAACTTACTATTAAAATCTATTTTTCCTTAGCTTTATATATATATATATATAAAGACATTTGCCTGTCAAGGTTTGGATTCTCCCTGTGTTGTTTTATTTTTCCATCATCGTATGCTTCTTTGCTTTTCTTTGAAAAATGAGATTTCAGTTTCTTTATAGAAACCCTAGATTTTATAACTATCCCTACTCATCATGATTAAAGTTTTCTTTACATAATTTATATGAAAAAATATTATTTATGGTATATATTCTTATTAATTTCTTGATTATCTAATTACATATAATATAAACACAGTGACAACAGGAGAGATTGAAATTGAAGTTATGCTAAGCGAAACCCTATTTGCAGAGAAGGAAATAAAAGAGATGGATGGTTTCAAGAGAGGAACTGATTATGTTGATGTGAAATGTGGCTGTACTAGCAGGAAGTATGGCGATGCCATGGCTATCCTTAGAGTTCATGCTAATGGCCAATTTATCATCTTTTGTGATTGTAATCCTGGCTGCAAAGGCGGTAAGTTCATCTTTTAATATCTTTCCTTTTACTTTGCATCTTTTGAAATCTGTTATGAAGACATTGTACAGCTTTTTTCTTTTTCTTTATGCTAATTAAATAGGCTTTTGATTGGTTTTAAACTCTTAACTTCATAATTATGGTGAAAAACTTAGGTATCACTAAATCACAAAGTTTTTCTGTATTACTTAGATAATATACTTTGTTCTGCAAAGTTTGTCACTAAAAGCACAATATAGTTTGTTCTGCAAAGTTTGTCACTAAAAGCACCAAAACGTTCATCTTATCATAAATGTTTGCAGTTCTTTTTTGTTGGAAATTCTTAAGAGAAAATGGGTTATTAGGGTTTGACTTCTGAGTTTCTATAGTATTATGAGATAATACAAGTACTTAATCAATCATAGAACATTTGTCTGCAACATATATCTATATATACATAGAAAAAAAGAAACATTTACATGCATGTTGTTTATTAGTTGATGATTAATTAGGAGGTTATTATGTTCATTATTCATAATTATTTGCATTTTTGTATTGGAAATTCTTAAAGAAGGAAAATGGGTTATCAAGATTTGAATCCTAAACCTCTTTGTTACTAAACAAACACTTATCATGGGACAATTTGAATTACACATACACAGAAAAGTTGCATGTATGTTGTTTGTTAATTGGTTGAAAATGATGTTGACACTCAATTCTTTTTTACGTTTTGAGGAAGCAAATAATAGTATCCATAATATTCCTAGTTAGAAAATTATGGTGGGTTTTGGTCATGGACCTTATAAGAACTTATATATACAAAAGAAATTAAATACTGATTCCTTGAAAAAAGAAGTGAGAACTGAAAAAAAGTTTATAGCTTCTCTCCACTTATAATTTCTTTTCTTGGTTCTCTTTATTGATCCCCTTGATAAAGATTGAGAATAAAAATTATATATTGGTTCTCTTTATTGATCCCCTTGATAAAGATTGAGAATAAAAATTATATATTCTTTCTTTCATAATATATATGTACCTTTCTATATCCAATTGTTTCAAATAAGAAAAAGGCAAATTAATAATCCCCAACATATCTATAGAGCTTAACTCTAGCTAATTGTTTCAAATAAATATATATCTTCATAGTACCAAATGATTCCAATGTATGTTTGGATTTCAATTTTCAATTTTCGTTAAGCCTTTATTATTTGACATGCTCTTAATTATTTTAAATATGAGTTTCTCGTATTTAATCAGTTTTAAGTATGGATAAAAAAAAAAGACTACAATAGGTGACAATAAGCATATAATTCTATCATATTTCATAATTATGAATTCAATTGATATACTGACCTAATTAATTTTATAATTAAAACTAAATTGAATTGAGAAAAAAAAAAAAAAAAAACTAAATATCCTACTATTTTTCATATGATCATATTTGGCATGTAATGGTGTTTGTTCACATGTTATATTTATTCAGTCATTTTTTCTATAATTATATTTTCAAGAATCTTTTTTACTCATTATTTACAGAAAATAAAATGAAATTTATTAATGTTTTAAAATAAAATTTATTATTTTTATTTATTTTTTCATTTTATTTCTACAAAAGTTTTCCTATGTTACATAAACATAAAACATGCATGTACATGATGTTAATTTGTCCTATTAATTAAAACTTTCAGGTTATATTCTCTGACTGACAAATGAAAAACGATTAATTGTATTAAACAAAACAGAGAGATTCACACCATATCAATTTGAGAAGCATTCAGGAAGGGAAGGAAGGAGCAGGTGGCAGAGCCATATATGGGTATTAATGAAGGATAAGAAGGTGCCACTGTGGAAAACTCCATTGATGAACTATTACAAACATACTGCTAATGGAGCAAGTGGATCGATGAGACGAATATTTCATCGAGACGAGTTCATCCAGTGCTCGAGATGCAAGAAAGAGCGAAGGTTTCGTCTGAGGACAAAGGAGGAATGCAGGATTTACCATGATGCTTTGCTCCAGAAAAGATGGAAATGTTCTGATAGTTCGTCTTATGACAAGTACGTTCAAACTCTCTTTTATTTATACTGTATTATGAGACAGACATTCTGACTGTTAAATGAATGACATCTATTTATTTTCTTAAACTTAGGTTTTTTAACCTTTGATTTCTTCTGATGATATATATATATATATATATATATATATATATATATATATATATATATATATATAATTTTTATAATATATTTAGTTAATTTCTATGGCAGAAAGCTTTGTGAAGGAACTATTACATGCATGCTATGAAGTTATATGTAAAATATAGGCTATTAAATTTTGTGTGGATTGAATTTTAAGTTAAAGTCTAAAAGATCAACATTGTTAGAGTCTTTGTTAGGTACTATAAATTTCAGGAAATTCTCATTTTGTTTACTGATTTGAAATTTATTATCCTTTTACATGATATAAAAGATCGACTCAAGTCAGTAGATTTGCTCTGATTTATCGTCATGTCATTTGCTTCAAATACATTTGAAAAGTGGTGTATAAATTACATTGTTATTTGTGCATGTATTGATATATGGATCTAGAATAAGCTGCAAGGATGAGGAAGAGAGAGCTAGCCGGAAGAACTGCAGAGGTTGTCCTCGGTCACCGACATGCGGCGGCTGCACTTCTTGCGTCTGCTTTGGGTGCCTCAAGTGCAGGTTTCATGACTGCAACTGCCGTACTTGTGTGGATTTCATGCAAAATGCCGCACCTTAATTTTCAATTTTTATTGAGTTGGTGATTTAAATCTTATCCTTTGTCATTTGATCAAACAGGTATTAAATATTTAATCAATTATTATACAAACAATTTACCATATTCTCAAATGCATAATATTACTTCTAATCGGAAAATTTTGCCTATGAAAGTTATTTTAATTCATCATTCTTAAATTGGACTGATGTATGGATTTAACAGATGGCGAGATATAGGAGAATCCCCTCTCCCTCTTTATGGGAAGCTTGGGAAAATTCTGAATTTCATGAGATGAAATGTCAAGGGAAAAGGACAAAAAGTATCATAGCTCTGAAATGAACATGTAACACAAAAATCCAAGAATACAAATAAAACAGGTGTTTGCAGAGCCACAAGGGCTAAAAAAAATACAACAATTTTTCGTTTCTGCGGTGCTTCTCAACAACGAGTAGCATGTACAAACAGCTTTTACCTACAGTGAACTTTAATGACTCTCTGTTTAGCCACTATGCTATCCATGGTCAGATAAAAGAATGCTTCATAGTAAGCAAACAAATGGTCTTCCTAGTCAAATTCCAAGAATCGCTCTCTGAGTTGATGAATAACCTACACAGCTAGATATGTACAGAATTGTGCACCTGAGGAGTGTTAGGCACACTGAATTTAAGATCCACCACCTGTATTTGCATCAAAATATTCCATGTGAAATTGATAAGGCCCTAAATGCCAAACATCGAGTTTGAAACCGATGGTGCCTACACAGAACCATGTTATCCAGAAATTATCCTGTTCCTGCCCCGGCCTTTTCGAGCATTAGTAATGCTAGAAATCAAGGAACTAGCAACATTTACCAGTGCACTAGGTCCCATTAGCTTCAGTCCCAAGTTTTTAGTCAAATATGATAACTTTTCCTCATTACCCCCAGTCACCAGCTGCAGATCATGTGCCTGTTGGCGAGATAATACTCCATAAAGATGCAAGGGTACGCTCAAGGGATTTTGAAGGCTACTCTCTAGTTCCTTCTTCAGATCTTCTCCGCAAAATTCAAAAGTAACTCTCATAATACCCATTGTTTGTGGGTCTTCTGTCAAGGGATTAGATATAAATGAAAAATTTCCAAATGCTGAGTCAGGTCTCTTAAATAGATCTACCCATGCATCATTGCTTAGTCCAATGTTCCTCTGAATAGGCTTCCTTGAATTACTTTGCCAGCTTCTACTGACTCTTAAAATACGAGAAGCTTCTCTTAAACCACTCAAGAAGGCACCATGCATTGTAGCTGGATATTGCCTAGTTGTCGCCTCGCCAGCAAAAAATAAACGGCCCCCAACACTTTCTGCTAGTAAATCGTAGTCACTGCCAGATGAGTGCACCCTAACATGAGAATATGAACCATAACTGAAGGGATCACTGCCCCATCTTGTACAAATTGTTTGTATGGGATCAGGAACGTCAATGCCGTTGGGCTTGTATATACCTTTAAAAACAGCCACAAGTAAAAGGAGAATATAAGAGAGATGAGAAAGATGAGAAAGATGAGAAAGAGAACAAGCACAAAAGGGTAGATTAAAAGGAAAAACTATAAGCGAACTCAAATGATCAAGCTAACCTCTGAGAACGCTCAAAACACGGTGAAGTAATGTAGATGGATCCGTATATTCAAATGTTTGTGCAGCTTCGCCAGCCACCAATGCAATAAGCACTGGACCTCCAGAAACAGTGTGGTTACCATAGAACAAAAAGAACTCTCCACGCTTACTGCTATACTCACTAAGACATCCAAAAGTATCCAGCTCCTCACCCCAAAAAACATTGGGGAAAACCATTGCCACTTTATTAAGCAGCCCAAACCCCAATCTATCAATCGCTGCAAGCTTCCTTTTGGGTAACTCTGGTTCAAATTTGATGGTTCCTTTCTTCAAAATTCCAAGAGGCACAGTGCACAGAACCATATCTGCCTGAAACACTTGTTCGCCGGCAATCACCGTAACCCCTTCACTCCCATATCTAATAGTATTCACAGTCTTCCCGTAGAATATAGGAACCCCTTCACACAGTGCTTTTATCAATCTCCAGTTCCCTCCAGCTAGAAAGCAATGGTCCCCACCCATTTCATAAGGATCATCCTGATCCCAATAAGTAGCTGACAGATTTGAGAGACATCCTGCATTTGCATATTCCAGGTTAGCAAGATGCCAATCAAGCAGTTGCCTTTCTTCCGTAGTTCTAGCCACAGTATACAACTGCCTGAGTCTCTCCAAAACTAAACCCAAAGAAATATCATTTGCAAAGCCACCCATTATTTTCCTAAGTTCCATGACTTTGTCAAGCAACTTATTGAAGATAAATTCAATCTTATAATCAACTTCCTTATCAACAGGTGCTCCATCTGGTTTGTACAATGGACAGTTATCTCGGACCTTATGGAGTGGAATAGAGAGTTGCCTAGCAAGAACTCCCAGAGGATTAGCATGTATACCAGTAATAACACTGCCACCGAGATCCACAGCTGCAAATTGGCCCATCCTACCCATTTTCTGAGTATAAACTCTCCCACCAGGACGATTCCTACCTTCTAAAACAACAACCTTGAAACCAAAGGACATGAGTTGCCTTGCTGCTGATAGACCAGCAAGTCCTGCGCCAACAATTATCACAGACCCTTCATTTGTCAATTCCGGCATAGGGGATGTTAGTATTGATGAAACCCCAAAATTAATATACCCATTGTAGAAAAGAAAATCATATGCAGCAGATATCAAATGTTCGTACTCATTGCTCACAGTTTCTTTAATCTGTCCCTTGGATAGCCACACCTTCACATTACTCCTCCACCGTGCAAGGATATGATTCCTTACAACAATATAATCATTTTGCTCTTTGCCACCCAATTGTCTTACCACTCCAGCTTGAATCTCCTCTTCAAGCAATGCATCAATTGGGAACCCCAGAGATATTGCTATCATTGCCTCAGTTTCAGTCTCTTTTTCTAAATCCTCTCTCGTCCGATTCTTTTTCTTAAAAGAACCACCCAAATGCTTCTCTATCAACTCATCCATCAAATTCTCATCATAGTTCCGGGAACCTGCTTTCTTCCTCAGTGACCTCTTTGTAACCTGCACTTCCTGCCCTGGGGTTTCCATTGCCTTGCAAACTACAACCCAACTTTTCAACTCAAACTCATATCCATCTAGCTTAAAACATCATAAGTATAGAACAAATCGCAGCACTTCATTATTACCCACCTATCAATTCCAAGCAACATAGCAGCGAGAAAGTACTTCTTGTGTAGTAATTCCACAGAAAAACCATCAAGAACACAACTAGATATTTCTTTTCTAATGCTATTAAATCATCTGAAAACAAACTTCTGTCAAATGGGTATTTCTCAGTCATCAGTTCCGCAAAAGACATCATAAAATTACAATTCAGTTCTTGAATTAATCTCCCATTTTTACAACAAGAACACAAAAAATTACACTAGCACATAAAGAGATATCAGATTTCATTCAAAACCTATTTCTCTTATAAACCAAAGAAAATCACAGTTCTCATCCCTTCCAATATATTTCGAATACACAAAGATACCATCATATATATAACTTACCTCATTTCAGAAATTATGATTACATCCAAAAAATCACGAACACAGTAACTAAAAATGGACCAAAACTTTGTGAACGAGATTACTGAAGAATTGAAAGAAGATGGTAACTCACCTTCCTGCTGAAGTTGGAATTGAAATCCGCAGGGAATTTTAGGGTTTTTCTGGTGTGACCTCGAAAAGTGTGGGAGCGAATTGAAACCAGGGAATTAGAAAAATGATTGGAGGGAACTGATAGGTCAATATGGGCTTACTTGAAGTGGTCGGCCCAAACTAATGGACCTAATTAGGTGAGCTCATTGGATTTTCTAGGGCACTGATTCATTTGACCAAACTTGAGTAAATTGGATTAAGCTTTTTATTTTTGGTCCTATTAGGCATAACATTTTATTCAAATTCAGTCAAAAATATTAATTTTTTATTAAGCAGACGAATTATGATTTTCAAGCTTTATTAAATATTGGTGTTTGAATACTCAATTTGATAATTTAAAAACGTTTTTTACTGTGATAATCTAAAGACATTTTTTACAGTAACAGATTAAGTTTTTAATTTTAAATTAAAAAAATAAAAGTATTTAGCATTTAATTGAAAATATATTTTGATTTTTTCAATTAATTTTTTTTAAATAGCCAGAAATAATTTATAAAAATCTCAATTCATAAATTTTATTTTTAACAAAATTTCAATTTAATAATCGAGCTTCTAAACACCACCAATATTTGATAATTATATATAAAATCTGATTTTTATGTGAAATGTACAGAGATTATTTGGTGCAATACAAATCTCTAATTACATGTTTATGAACAAGAAAGAATATTAAATTATAAATTACTTGATCTGATTGACAAAAGCAATTGCTTTTCAATATGAATAGTGCAAAAGAGTAATTGAAATTCATTTTTATTGTAAAGTTAAAAAGTATGTTTTTGGAGAGAATATATATTCTCTCTTTAATATCATTCTTCAAATTGGAAATGAAATATTCAATTTAAACTTTTGGCAGACATTTTAAACCCTTTCACCATCATGCACTTATTAAATTAAAAAAAAATATCATTAGCACTTCTAATTATTTTTAAATAACATTATGTTATATTTTTCTTTTGAAATAGTGAAATATTTTTCAAAATATTTTTAAATTATATCTAATATCTCCAAAATTGTTAATGAATGTAATTCCAATTGATAGTAATAAAAAAATGTCTGGCAAACATGAATCCAAGAAATGGAGATGTATATTTTAAAAGACAAGTGTTTAAAAAGGAAGAAGAAAAAAATCCATTGTAATATTAAAGAGGTATAATTATATAATCTTTAACAGTTATTAAATATATTAATAACTAATAATTGATAATAATTTCATCTAACACTTATAATAATTAATTATCAATTAACACCTATAAATTATTAACAATCAGCTATAATTATTAATAACATTATCAACTATTAAATCAAACAGCTGAACTCACAAACAATTGTTGTATATATATATATCCCCTTGAATACTACCTGTCTGTTTGTAATCTCAATTCCTTAAATATTGCCGTTTCCAAGCCTATTTTTGTCAAGAGAAGTTACTTCTAGCATCAATCATGCAAATTAATTATAAAAATATAATTAATATTTTCCATCTCCGCATTGATTTAAATTGCTCCTCTTTACGTTTTGGGTAAGGTAGCAGGAACTGAATTTTATTGAGCATGATCTTCATTAAGCAGCAAATTTTATTGGCAGTAAGCAGGGGCGGAACCACTTTAAAGCTTGGAGGTTGTGTGGTTCCTAAGCTTTTGAGGATTAGTTTATATATATATATATATATATATATATATATATATATATATAATTTTTAATATATTTTTTAAATACATCATATTGACTTCTTCAAAATTTTAAAATATTATATTGGCCTCCTCAAATTTTTAAAATTAATTTTTATATCTATATATTTTTTAAAAAATATATTATATTAGCCCCTCAAATTTTTAAAATTTTCATTTTAATTTAAATATTTTTTAAAATATATACATTTAGTTCTTCCAAATTTTTAAAATTTTGTCCATTATATATATTTCATAATTTTTTCTTAAAATATATATAAATTGCCCTAAATTTTAATATTTTATAATATAATAATAATAATACAAATTTTAAAATTTTTATGTTAAATTTAAAATTTTGAATAATTTTTTTGTGCGCGATTATTTTTAGCCCCCAATCCTTAGAGTTTAATTTCGCCCCTTGCGGTAAGGATTATAATTTAATTGCTCTTTGAAGGCATCAGTAATCACCTCTGAGTCACCTTCCATAGAAAGCAAAGGCATGCAAAAAAGAACCAAGCCATGTTCATGCTTCAAATATGAGCTAAACTTTAGATTAAATCACAAGCTTAAAAAAAATTCTTTCTAAAGTCTAATTCAGAATTCTATATATAGCGCCAGAAGAATGAGAGTTCTTGCATTGAACAATTAACCTTGTTCTGTTTCTTTTTTCTATTATCAAATTAAACTAGATATGAAGATCTTAAGTAGCTGTTTCATATTTGTTATTCTGCTAGCTATCATTTCGGGTTTTTTAAAAGCAAATGCTGCAGTAGAATCTGTCCAGTGCAAGAACCCATTAAGCCGATGCTATGGGAAGTATGTAGAGTGTCCCTACGAATGCCCCAGCACTTACTCTCATAACCCCAAAGCTAAAGTTTGCTATGTCAACTGTGATCATCCACAATGCAAGGCTGAGTGCAAGAGTAAGACGATTAATTTTCCTATCTTCCATTTTTGTCACCAGATGCAAAATGATTTTGAAAATTCAGGATATTTAAAATCATTAGGTCGAACTCTAATTAATATACATGTGTTTTTAATATTTTTATATTGCAAATTTCAGAATATTTGAGTTCATTAGGTGAAACAGTTTTATATTTTCATATTGCAGAAGTTTAGAATATTTAAGATCATTAGGCCAAACTATAATATCGTCAAACATGTGTTTGATATTTGCAATATGCAAAAATTCAGAATGATAATAAACTAATATAGTGAAACATGCTTTTGATATATTCAGACCATAAAATCATTAGTCCAGATGAAATAATTGTTTTGATGTTTGTAGTCCATGAAAGTTCAGGATATTTGGGATCATTATACCAAAAATTAATACAATGAAACATGTGTTTGATATTTGCCATCTTTGAAAGTTGAGGGTATTTGGGATCATCAGGACAAAAACTAATATATTGAAACATGTGTTTGATATTTTTCAGAACACAAAGCAAGTTGTGATACTCCAGGTTCAGCTTGCTATGATCCCCGTTTCATTGGTGGTGATGGTGTTGTTTTCTATTTCCATGGAAAGAGCAATGAGCATTTCAGCTTAGTATCAGATTCTAATCTCCAAATCAATGGACGCTTCATTGGACACAGACCAGAAGGCAGAACCAGAGACTTCACTTGGATTCAAGCCTTGGGAGTCCTTTTCAACTCTCATACATTCTCTCTTGAGGCCACAAAGGCAGCAACTTGGTCTAGTGAAGTTGACCATCTAAAATTCATCTACAATGGACAAGATTTAGACATTCCTGAAGGGTCTCTCTCAATTTGGTACTCACCTGAGAAAGATGTCAGGGTAGAGAGGGTATCAACTAAAAACAGTGTTATTGTCACATTAAAGAATACAGTGGAAATTTTGGTCAATGTAGTGCCTGTGACTAAAGAAGATGATAAAGTCCATAAATACCAAGTTCCTGAAAATGATTGTTTTGTCCATTTGGAGGTTCAATTTAGGTTCTTTAACCTTTCCCCTAAGGTTGATGGAGTTTTGGGCAGGACTTACAGGCCTGATTTTGAGAACCCAGCAAAGCCTGGTGTGGCAATGCCAGTTTTGGGAGGTGAAGACAAGTATAGAACCACAACACTTCTCTCTGCAAATTGCCAGACTTGCATCTTTTCTGGCTCAAACAAGGAGACCTCATCAGCGATTGATTATGGCACCCTAGACTGCACTCGCGGGGCATCTGCAGGATACGGTATTGTTTGCAGAAAGTAATTCCTGAAACTTGTGGCTTGCCAAGTACAGAATAATAGAAGCTTTAACTAGCTAGGTTCTAGTTAAATGAGTAAATGGCGGCTGCGATTAATATATGGTTTAAATATATTTGTTGTTCACTTATTCTTGTTTGCAATATAAAAGGTGTCTGTGTCTGTATTGTGCAATTGTATGTTCTTTTGATGTTCGCTATGTTTTTAATTAATTTCCATTGAAATCATATATAATGATGTTCGCTGTGTTTTTAATTACTTATCACCTTATTAAAGAGATTTTAACTGTCTTAATATGATTAATATGTCTTTAACTTAAAAAGGAACATGGATTTAATAGAACATGTAAAAGTTTAACACGAAATAAGATTCTTGAAAAATTAAGTGATAAATAAGGTATAGTTGCTTGAGATATGCATCAATGGCATATGATACTTAATTTTTTTTTTTTTTTTATTGAATGATCACTTAAAAATTCAAAATATAATAATGAAAACATCTAAGAATCAATGAGCTTTTTTGCACAATGGTAATAGAGTCATCTCCAAAGTTGAAAGTTCACGGAGTCGAGCTTCAATCAAAGTCCAATTGACGAAAGAAAAATCTAAGAATTGGCATTGACCAAATAATTTTCCAGGGTCTTGATGGAAGCTAATGTAGATATAGTCTTTTATGGGAAGGTATCATTATTGGGAAAAATATTCTACATCAAATAATGATAAAATAAATAAAGGATTTATAAGTAAGTGATTGTTGGACCTAATATAAGTCAATTGATTTTGTGCAAGTGAATTCTAATAATTGTTTATTTATAAGTCTACTTATGTATGGTCACATGAATTTTAATATGATATCAGAGCTTCATACTCAAATGGGCTAGATCTTGTGACCTATGTTCGAGTCCTCTTTGTTGAACTGATGATAATATCAGTCCGGACTAAAACTGAAGAAAAAATGACAGCTGATCCATTTATGAACAAGTATTAACCAGTTTGTTGATATTAGGTCATGCGTCAAGTCCAATTGCACTTTGAGGGGTGTGTTAAGAAAAGTATTTTACATCATAAAATAAATAAGGTCATGAGTCAAGTCCAATTGCACTTTGAGGAGTGTGTTAAGAAAAATATCTTACATCATAAAATAAATAAAAGACTTATAAGTGAGTGGTTGTTGGACCTAACATAAGCCAATTGATTTTGTATAAGTGAGTTTCAATAATTATCTATTTATAAGTCAACTTATATATATGATCCCATGGACTTTAATAATCATCTTCTATTTCAGACTCATATGCCACAGTGACATCAATAAGAGTATCTCTCTCCCCAATTGCAGTTAGCTGGAAAATTATATTGTAGTAAAAAAAACAAATATCTAGATGGCGTCTTTGTATTACCTGTAGTGCAATTCTGTGCAATGACTCGTCAAGCTCTGAAATTTTTTATGTATGATACGTCTTTGTCTTGATATATGAGATTTGTGATGATCAAGAGAGCAAATATTAAACTTTCTTGATTGGGAATTTCATGGTATTGTCTTGAAAGATTATACAAAAGATTTTTTCCACTCTTCATGTGCTATTATGTATATTATTTTCTAAGAAAATGCATCTTTCCTCTAAATCATGTTTTGGGGGAGAAATAATGGAAAAATCTACAAGCAATAGCGTAAGGCCCTGTTTGGCCCTGCAACAATTTTTTTTTTATGTAATTTTTTCATTTGTTTCATATGATTTATTTATTTTATGTATTTTATATAATTATAATTTAAAACTATTCAAATAAGGCCTTAATGTTCATAAATCTTGTAAGGTGTTGTTTGCTTTGTCCTAAATTATAATTACATAAAGGATATATAAAATTACATTAAAAAATTAAAAAAATCATATAAAATAAATGAAAAAAATTACATAATAACAATGTATTAGGTCAAAAAATTTCCTGCCACAATATATATGAGAATAGTTGTTAGAATACTAACCATCTAAATTAAACACCAATTGTTATTAGTTTTATGATAAACATATATATATAATAATAATAAATTTGATAATATTTAATATATATAATATAACTTTTACCCATAAAAAATATTATTTTAACTTTAAATAAATTATATTACAAAATTAATTTTAATAACTACCTTTCAATTTAAATTAATAATAACAATTATTTTATTTAATTATTTATTTTTTATTTATGAAAATTAATTTAATTTAAAATATAAAATGAAAAAATTAACATTAAAATAATTAATATTAGCATATTAATTTATATTTTTTTTATTATTTTCGATTTAATTTTAATTTAATTAATTCTACTCTAATTGAATTTCTGATGATCTGACATATTGTTTTCATTAATTATTTGATCGGTTAAGATATGAGAACATTGGTTGGAGAAAAAAATAAAAAATAAAACAAAAATAACCAAATCAAGATTTGAGACTCTGATAATTCTTTGAAGCCCCACAAAACAAATACTCAAGACTACACCTCTGTTGATGGAGGCCCAAAATTACGGCTCAATATCTAAGCCTGTATTCAAGCTCAATATGGGTACCAGTAGCCCAATGATTATGTCTTTCTCGCATTAAAAGAATAATAATAAAAAATTATTACTGTTTAATTTATAAGTAATATTACGTAAATATATATATATATATATATATTTTTTTTTTTTCAATTTTATGGTTATTTTTTTTTCATTTTTATTATTTTTTAATATATGTTTAATATATAAATAGTATATTTTTGATATATATTTGGTATATATCGTATTTTTGAAAAAATATTTTTAAATATATAATATTTTTAAAAAAATATTTTTAAGCATGTAGTATTTTTACCTTTTTTTTTTCTAACCATGAAATTTTTTTTTTTTTTATATTTTTAAAAAAATCTCTAATTTATAACCTGGTTTTCCTTTATGGTTTTCGAGCAAATCTTGCCCACATTGAGTGTTCGTATCAAATAACATGATAGTAATATATTAAGTTAAGATATTTTAGTAATTTTTTCACTAAATAAAATTTGATATAAAATAAATTAAAAAAATAACCATCTAAATAGAAATTTTATGAGAATCTACTGTATTTTTGCCTATAAAAAAGCTCATTAATTTCAGTGCTATCAGTTAAATTGCTCAAATTTTGTACATTTTATTTTTAGTGAAACAACCGGATGTACGATCTATTTCATTTTTATAAAATTAAATGATGGTTTGGTAGGATAAGAAGATGGACTCACCAGGACCAAAGTTGAAGACATTCACAGTTCCAAGGCCGCCCTCACCTTCAATTAGCCATGACCACGGTATTGGTCAGTTTGGTTAATAAAGAAAATTGAAATTCAATAGTGGATGTATAAAAGTATGGCCAAATATATGAAATCTAACTATTTAATTATATCAACAATTTCTATCAAACAAATTGAAAAAAAAAAAGTGTTAATTAGAAAAGTTAAAAAATAATAATTTACTAATAAACTTTTAATTTAGTAATGTTGAAATTATACTCAAAATTGTGAGATATCATATTGAGATTTAGTTGAAATCAAATTTATTAAAACAAATTAATGATATTGATTTTGTTAAATTGAGTTTGAATTCTAATTAAAATTAAATTAAATAATTAAATAAAAAAAATTTACAGAAATAAAATAAACAAAATAATTTTAAGTAAACCGATAATTAAAATTTGTTATGTGGATGCAAAATAAACGTACAAATGAATATGTTGTAAAGGGGACAAAATAATTTCATATCAATATGTTGTGTTGTACTTCAAATGAAGAATCACATCCTGATTAAAACTTCTTCTAAAATTGAAAGTGTTGTATATCTATTACAGCCAATTCAACCATCAAACAAGTTTCTAAAGATGCCCCAAAGTGAACTGAGTTTATACACATTTGCAATTAAAACCTCAATCAACTATAACCATAACAATTGTCAGCACTTCACATGATGCAACCCAATACAAAAAAAAAAAAAAAAAATAGCAACAACTTGAGAATACAATAAAAAAGTTGAGACAAATTTTAGAAATTGAGACATACATTTACTCAATTTGTTTGCAAACAAGTGTTGAGTACCTTTTTGGTAGGCTTTTACTTGACTAGATACAGCTCCTTCTGTACTTCACCAGTAGTGAAGTAAAATAGGAATTTTTCAAAAAAATAATTTTTCTTCGATGGAGGAACGTCATGTTTAGATAGCTCAATTATAAACTCATCTGCCTCCTACAGAGACAGAGGCTCAATTATCATATACTAAAAAGAAATTAATGAACAAACAATGATTTTATTATTGTTTTAATTATGGGTTATTAGGAAGAAAAATTTGAACCTTATCTTCTATAATTTCAAGAAGCTGAAATTCGGATTGAGGGGGGCTGCTGTGTAAAAAACACAGAAGCATATAATGTGAATTTATTTAATGGTTAAGATTGAAACTTAAAAACTAACGATCAAGATTAAAACATAAAAAATAAAAATTAATTGTAACAGTTGAAACTTCTAATTTGAGGAGAGAGAAAGTCTAATTTTTTACTACCTCATAAAAAACGTCAAATTAAAATTTCTTTCTCCCCTTCTTCTCTAAATCTAAAAATCAAGCAGGTATTATTTTCATATATTGTTATCATCCCTTTTGTATATTCTTATTTTAATTTTTTAAATCTTTTGCAGTATTTTTATGCCCACTAATCAATTGTATTCAAATTTAATTTTTCCCACTGTTTTTCTTCCTTTCTTTTCTTCTCTGCTTCGTAAATTTGTCTTCTTGAAGTATCGAATTCAAGTCGCTTTTTTTATTGCCCAATGAACCTAAACAATAATTGCAAATTTTTTTGTTTTGATTGATGGTACACATTTTTTACTCTTTTCCAGAAATTTTTAATAATAATCTATTGTTTATCACATTTTTGTATTTTGGTTATCCAATCCTAATAATAATATCGAATATTTAAGCTATTGTATATTTATCAGATATTATCAAAGAAGATGTTGGTAGAGGATGATCATGCATTGTTTCCTGAATTATTGACTGCTCCTACAGT